>JARWLC010000019.1:41421823-41424323 GCA_033318265.1 Phyllotis vaccarum
GGGGAGCCAGGCTGCAAAGCAAAAAAAAGTTATTTTTGATATAAATTTTTGTTCTTGTAACCCTTAAAAACAAGCCATTCTTTGACTTCTAAATCATCTCTGCCTGTGCTATGTGATGTCTTTGTTGGGGAGCACTACCTCTGGTTTAGGATGGCAAAAGCTTAACTCAGTTCTTAATTGTATGTAATAATGACATTCAGCTGATTAATGTCTTAATGACACCCAATTTGATCTTCTGTCCACTATTAAACTGTAGCTGTGTACTATAGTTTAGTGCTCAGAGATTTTTATAAAGGAGGTAAAATTACTTTTGAAGGCCAGTCTCATTTTCAAAGGTTAGGTTAATCATGCAATGCATACCTATGTTACCCTTGGAGTTCCAAGGAATTAATTTTTACTAACATATCCTAGATGCTATAGTTTGGTATTTGTGGTTAAATGTGAATATGCTTGTTTGGCCTCCAAATGGAGAGCTGGTTACTAGTGGTGTCTCTGTTTACTGGACAAGCAATGCTGGCAACACAAAAGTGCAGGCAGAGTAAAGCAAAGCTAGGGGCCAGGAGAGAGGAAGCATCCTGTGTATATCACATCTCATTTGAACAGACCCCTTACAGGAATATATTTAGGGAACTTAGTGGGTCCCTTCTCACAATAAGGAGTAGAAAGAGGCTGTTACTGACGTTCAGTGTTAGAACGCTTGAGGAGCATGTGCAAGGCCCACGGTTCAATCCCCAGAACTGCCAAAAATAAACAAATAAAAACAAGAGCTGGACTGTACCATACACATGTATTCCAGAACACTGAGGTTTTATTTAGGGGAATGAGATGTGATGAGTGAAAAGTCACTAATGAACCAAAACCCTAAGTGGTGAGTTACTATGAATAACTGCGCTCTGCTCACCTCACACATAATCCAAATTAGAAACCATTACTGCTTCAAAGCTTTGCTCTTAATGGCAGCTCAGCTTCTTTGAATGGATTCCCTATTGTATAAAAAGTATGCCAGTCTTTGACTGCCGAAATCAATTAGTCACATTCATTATGCCTCTATTTATTAACGTTATACACTTTAGAATGTGTGTGCTGTTGGAACAAAAGAAAGTTACGAAATTCAAATATGTGTTATGATTAGAATCAGAGCTAGAGAAAGAATGAGTTTCAGTCTCTGTTTACAAAGCCATAGCAAAGATTAGATTTGTGTGACAGATTTATATATATTTTTCCAAATCATAATCTGTACCGGTTCAGCTTCTGCCATAAGAAAAGTATGTGATTGTTCACAGGTTATTGGCTCTGGCTGTTATATTCATGAGAATGCTGTACTTCTGCCTCCTGAAATCAAAATACACCACATAACCTTAACAGATGCAATTTCAATCTGTACTATATATCACAACAAAAGGGGGCAACAGAAGGCTCTTTACTGATAGAGGGTTCAGAGTTAATTCAATGGTGCTAATAATTAAACCTTATGTTAAAATGAATGTAGAACAATATCTGCACCCTGGAACAGTAGATTCTGATGAAATTTACTGTCAAGCTGCTGTATCAAAACTTTCCATACAAAATAAACACTGTACTTTCCCCCACAAAACAAATAATATTGGATAGTTTTCTTTCTCCCCTATACTATAGCATGAAAGTTGTCAGACCCATCCTAGGACCCCATAGATCTGTTTGGGGGAACCAAGGTGAGGCTAGAGGGAGAAGAAAGGATGTGCTTCATCTCAACTGGGAAGAATAGAAATTGTTTCTTAGTATGTAGATTCAAATTCAGAGAGCGAAAAAACAGATCCATTAGGACATTTAAAGTATGAGGGAAAAAACCACAAGCCCATTAAGGCTAGAAATTATAACAGAGTTCATCTCTCATAACTGCTAGGATTAGCTTCAAAGATGAAGCTTGAGGCTCCACATCCCACCTTCCACATACCCAGCTCTCCCAGTTTCTCTCCACTTCTGACTGCTGAACATTGTCCTATAATCCATCTACAGTGCTTAAAAAGCCCCTCTCCCACATTGTTTATATGTGAAAGTCTGGTTCACTCCTCCATTCAGTCATGATCTCTATGCTTTCAAAATAGTTTATACTTCAAAAAGCTTACTGGCATCAAACTGATTTCCTTTTAAGAATATTATTCCCTTCCACTAAATCCCACTTTGCTTTTCTTTCTCCAGAGCTAAACGAACCTGATTTATCAGTCTGCAAATTGCATCCTTAAATCACTTTTCAGTATCTAAGTACCGAGGTACTGTGGAGAAAGACATTACCAAATTCAGGTAAGAACAGACAAGAAAGAGTGGAAAGTGCTAGTAAAAACCCAAAATGTAGCAGAAGCTAAGTTCCTGCCCTTCCATTGCCCCTTCACGGGAGCACAGTGTGTTTGCCCCCAAGTCTTCCCTAGAGTTTAGGTTGGGTTATGTAGTCATCAGAATGGAGCTCTGCACATAAACTACAAAGCATGCTAAGAATGTCACTCACAACATGCACCCATGAAGG
>JARWLC010000019.1:41429323-41601823 GCA_033318265.1 Phyllotis vaccarum
ACAAATAATAACAAAAAGCCTACTTTTCTCTCATGTCTTCCTCTGTAACAAATAACATATCTTGGCATCTAATAAATTGCCTTGGCTCAAAGAGAATCCTGATTAGAAAGCCAACTCTGATGAGCATCCTATTGTTATCCCAATATCCATGGATTTATTCCCTTTGCAATGGTCAGCTCAGGTTTACAGACCTACAGAAAGAGGCTTCTAGAAAAGCCAGCGTTTCCTAAGCCACTTCCTATTTTTGAGAGGAGTCAAACAATGAGAAGGCATGCACTATTAGAATAAATCTGCAGCTATGTGTTTTCATACACTGCAGGGTATGTGACTCTGGATTCTAAACATCATTCAGAGCAAGGCTATTGTTATTTAAATCTATCAACTCACCTTTCAAAATGATTTGAACATAACTACTTGCTACTTTGCAGGGCCATGTACGTTCCCTGCTGCAGGCTTGCACAGTAGGCCTTATGCACAGCTGTGTTCTCTGCTCACGTCTATTTACACCGAACTCACTGCTGTCATTCTGTTGCCTACCTTCCACTATTTCCAAAGAATTCTCCACAGAGTTCTGAAGCTGAAATGTAACTTGGCTGTTTCTAGACAGTGAGTTTTAAGATAACGGAAGACAACAGCTAGGCTAAAGCCTACCACCTTTAATGAAAAGATCATATTTTGTTTTTAATATCGTTTGGGATTTTTTCTAAATCGAAGATTAATGTTGTTGCCTAGGAAATAGCATCCATATCAGACTTTGAAGCAACAGTGAGTGGCAATGCCATGCTAAAAACACCTTTGCGAAGCCTTCCCAGCTAGGCAGCTAGGGAAGATATCATAAGGGTAATGCATTAGCCAAGGTGGCTAGGAGGCTTGAGGCTTGGGAGATGAGTCTGTCTCCTTAAACACGCCACACTTCCTCCATTTCCCTGCCTGCTTAACAATAGCAATGACAATGACTGTCGACCACTGCCCAGAGAACAGATGACCAATATATGTCTAAGTAGAGCCCATGGTATCCTCACACCTATGTGCTCAAACCTGGGTTCTTGCCAAAACCAAAGAACTCCCAGATCCTTTAAAAGGTAATTTTTTGATTCAGACATCAAGACATGCTCATTTAACAACATATAACCAGAAAGAGTAGAGATTCAACTGGTGACCTCAAACCATTCTCTTAACTCCTTGTCTTTGCTGGTGGTGCAGAGGTAGTCATGTATGCACAGATGCGTGTGTTGTGCATGCATGTGAACACACATTTTAAACTTAACAAAATCAAGTTTCATATACACAACTATCCTGGAATTTTGAGTGTACAACTTTGTTATTCTGAGCCATTTGATTAAATTTAACCACAGGAAACTCTTCCAAGTCCTAATGAAGCAGCAATTACATCTAAAAAGGGAGCCAAGCCAAAAAACATCTTTTTCCAATATCTCTCTTTCAAACATCAGACGGCAATATAAACTCCATGGTTTTTATTTCATGTTAGTCCCAGGTCGAGCTGCTGGAAACATGTTAAACACAGACAGGGAGTGGTCTAGTGTGAGTCTACAGTTGGAAAGGTTGCTACTGGACGCACACACACACACACACACACACACACACACACACACACACACACACACATGAAGAATGCTGTAAGCACTTCTTCTTTACAAAAAGAAAATTTGAATTAGAAATAGCATCACTGTCTGGAGTGCAGGACAGTGCATTTAAAATTTGATTTTGGGTTAAGATAGAGATTCTGTGAAAGGGGCTTTTAGAAATGAAGGCTTTCTTTTGCCCCCAAACAAACCTGAATTTAGTTTTACTTTCATGAAAGATTAATGTTCCTCAGTCACTAATTCATCAGTAAGACAAATCAAACTATTTAGATGGTTAAAGCAATGAGGGTTATAGTAAACACAGCTGGACTCAGGGTGCAGTGTGACAGTCTTTGCAAGTCCTCAACCTTACATTTCTGCTGTGACAGGGCATTTCAGCGTAGTAGTGTAATGGCCTGGGACATCAGAGGCAGTGGAATAATGTCAAAAGCAATTCTTCACATTTGGATCCCACCCCATCATGTGCAAATAGGGAACTTAGACAGGGAAATGCAATTTGCTTCTTCCAAAGTATCCATTTTTATCTCTTATGAAGAGATGAAGTCACATCCATTTCTAACGCCTCAAGGTAAAGAGGGTGGCATGTATCATAAGTGCAGAGAATGTCTGAAGGATTTAGAAGCAATCTTTTCATAATATATCTTTGGGTGAGGAAGTGGAGTTATGAGTTACTCAAAATTCATAAAGATTATTAAGTTTCCATCCTCATAGAGAGGAGCCAGCACTGTATCTGCATTACAGAGTCACTGTTCCAGCCCCCAACGACCCAGAGTCTGGTTTCAGTTCAAGTCATCCATCCATTATTTGGTATTAGTACTTTGCAGAATAAAATAAAGGTTCCATTGCCTTCAAAACCAAACAACAAAAACACAGAAACAAATTGCTTTCACAGGAAGCAGCCTGCGGCTGCTGGATGTACTGGATTTCAGCTCCTCATTCTGTCAGCGCTCCTTCATGTAAGTGATTGTAACAGGTAAGTAAGTTCCTATTTCAGCAACTTGCCTGGAGATTATCAACTTGTGTGTTTGTGCCTGCTGGGCTATTTGAATGATTACCCTAGCCCCCAAAGCCCTCAGCAAGGACTCCTTTTGGACCCAAGGAAGTGACCCCTCACAGTGAGGAAGTCTCCTGAAGAACAGTCAGCTCTCCTGCTTGATGAATTTCAACCTAACAGCTCATCTAAACGCAGCCTATGGGCTTCATGGTTTTTCTTCTTTCTCTTCACTTACGTCTATGTGAAGTTATGAAACATATTTTTCTAGTCCTCCCAGGAGCAAGGCCAGGTTCACAATTTGACCTCTGAAACACAGCAGTCCTGCAAAGCCAGACAGCCTGATAGAGCTGAGTCTTCATGCTTTCTGCGTGGGCTATACAAACCATAACACAGAGCATGGAACAATGTGACTTATGGGAAATGACAAGGGATGGATCAGTACGGGGAAAATAATGGGATTTAATCACGTGAAAGTATCACAGGCACAGAAGTCCCTTGCAGCAAGCTGTCCAGCACAGGTGAGAACAGGTTTTGAGAAAGGTAAGCACCTACGGACACTAATGGTAATCTTAATCAGATTAGGTGCCAGAATGCTGGGAATGCCCAGAGACTGTCTTTCCCTTTGAGTCTGTGTTTCCTCCAAATGATTTTAAGCAAACACATGAAAACATCTATAAATTACAGCAATGTCTTCAATGTGTGAGAAGCCACACAGGGGCCAGTTTAGGCTCATATAGACGACTGTCACAAATTAATTAAGGACATCGCTGCTCAAAGAGGAAGGCTGACCCTGCGGTGTTATTTACACACTTTTCAGCCAAAGGGCTGTGAAGTGGAGCCCCAGTGGGGTGTTTCTATCTGAAACCCAAGGGCACCTGCAGTAAGGAAGCCGCTGTAAATGCACCCCCTCATTCAATGACTGAAGAGACACAAGCACTTCAGTTATCTTGGTAAGGAACACAATGCCAGCCCTCTTAAATTTGACATCATGAGGCACAGCTACTTCTCATGGATTGAATCTTATTTCTTCTTATACTTTCCTATGCATTCATTATGAAGGCTGTTTGGAGGCAAAAACAATGAGCTCTTTAGACAGAAGGTAGCAATTCAAAAACTGCAGAACTTCAGCTTTCCAAACTAGCCCGAATGACCTCTTGCAGTACTCTGACCACTCTATAGCAAGCAGGAGGCAACCCCTGTGATGAGCGGATTCTGGCAAAGTTCTCTCTTCACAGATGATGCACAGCTTATGCTATAATGAGTTTTTGGGTTACAAATGCTGAACACATTAATATTCCTTGATGATAATTATCACAGTATAAGCACCTTTCCCAATGTGAGTAGCATAAAGCAACTGAAGCAGCATTTTTTACTACATTTGAAACAAGCTGGAAAATGGGATTTTCTACTCTCGTAACCTGAGGTCAACATACATCAAGCGCTGCATATTAAACACACCTGTATATGACATCCATCTTATGATCTTTCTCTTTGCTTCATGTATACGTACAGCTATCTCCTTTATCCAGTATGTCTTATGAAACTCTTCATTTGTGCACCCATGTGATATACATAATTGCAAATATATATATGTATATATTGTATATACATATATATATATATATATATATATATTTCTCCATCATCAGGATTCTTATGTTCCTGCTTACTGAGATCAGGAGGGCATGCTCGACATAATATGTCTATCTCTACAGTCTGAATGACTTCTGTGCCCGCATATAAAGCAGGAGGAAAAGTAGAGCTGGACAAACAGACTCTGAGAAGAACCCAACCCACACAGCTTACAGAGGAGAACCAACCTCTGCATTAATCTTTGCACCTTCCAAGCCAGCAATATGATAGAGCTAAAGGGTCTATATGAATTCTAACCTGCCACCACCAGGAGGGCAGCAATGACCTCAACTTCATAGAAGACTTATAAATAAGAGTTTTACAAACTAAGTGCATTCCAAATTAAAAGATCAATTAATATTTGGGTAATAATCATCAAATATCACCTGAAGATGCTCTATATCACACTGTATTTGTGTAATAACTTACAGTTTGTATTTGCTACAGCACACCCAAAACAGTTGCTGACAGGGCCCTGAGAACTCTCCACAATGTGATTGGCTGGTTCAGACTGAATGACTCATCAACTGATTTTCTGCTTTTGTTCACCTTATTAAGTGAAGGGGGAAAGGAGCCAGTCACTATAAGGCTCAGCTGACGCTTGGAAATCTTACAATAATCACGAAAACGCTTTTCCTTTTCAACAGGCCATGATGCCATTCTTTTTTTTTTTTTTGTTCCTTGTCAATCTCCACAACATTCAAGATTTTACCATGACAAAAATGAATGTCAGTTTCAACTCTTAATCCTAGGACTTTGAATGGATTTAGGTTCTGTGGGTGTAGATTTGTGGAACTCACTGGTATCATGTTAGCGTACACTTCATTCAGAAAACGTACCACGCTACAACTCCTTAGAGTTCTCAAATAGCATTTTTACCTATGTGCTACAAAAAAATGTCTTAAAAATCCCATTTGAATAGATGCTAAGGTTATGAGGGAACCTGCACTAAATATTTAACATTGCTATCGGCTTATTAAATACTATAATGTGAGCACCGTGGAAGCTTGATATAAAAAGCCTTTCCCTCCCCTTTAACTGAATGCTGGTGTTCATTTTGAACATTTTGCAAGCTCATTCATCAAGAGAACTGATGAATTTTAAAAAGTACTCATTTACTAGCAGATAATATGCTTAGAGAATATATTTTAGTGTAGAAATGACTAAAAAAACATATTTGATTTCACTGTGAAAAATTTGCTTTATTGTGGCTAGGAAAAAAACCTATAAGGCATTGAAAAGGTCTTTTTGAAATAATGTGTAAGGGTTAATGTTTTGGAATATAAGGAAGTGAACTATAGCTTTAATAGATCACAATATAAACAAACCAAAACAAAACAACAGATTACCATGTCCATCAAATCTGGAAATAACATCCGCAATCCACGTCATATAATGAGATTGCCCATCCAAAATGTTGATTTCAACTGTGCAATTTTTAATTGAAACTTCTAATTAAAATGATCTCACAAATAAAAGATGACACAGTAAAATCAAACAGACACAGCCTATACATCTCAGTGTCGACAGTGACACTGTTGGAGAGTGGAGTCATTTGTAGTTATAGAGCTGACGACATTCTCATCAAGTTAAGATTATTTTTGCAAGCCTGTTAAAATATTTCTAGCTATAATTGTAACTTGAAAAATTAAGTTACTCTCTGACAGTGGGTAGAAAGTAGGATTACTATTTTTCCCAACCCCTAAAAAAAATAGCTCTCTTCTTAAAACCATAGACTATAATGTAATTTAAAGAAAACTCCCTTTCTCCTGGAGACCTGCAGAGTGAGTGTTCACAGAGTAAACACCGTGACAATGATGATTTGTTCTCTAGGCCTCAGTGGAGACACTCACTTTTGAAAATGTCTTGTGGTGACTTACTAAATTCAAGCCATTTCAATTAGTATATCTGAACATTAAAAATTAATTGCATTACTGAGTGGATTAAGGTTTAAATTTCAATTCTGCAGTATGTGCCCTAGAAATGACAGCTAACAATCAATGCTCTTTGGCCCACAATCGGAAGTGTGTATGGTCGGATAGCATGGGACTGGCGTCATGGCAAGGCAGTTTCAAAGACTAGATGGCTCAGTTGAGGGTGTGTCGGTTCTCAGTCTAGCTTTGAACTCGAATGCTGTGCAGCTTCAGGGGGAAGAAACACAGCAGCACCAAGAGTCTGGAAAAAGCATAGTCAAAGGGACCACACTTATGACACCAAAGGAATTAACAGCCATCCCAAATTTCTCCATAACTATCCAGATGCTACACCTTCACAGCTTTCTTCAGTGAGCACACAGGATCTCTGATTTCAGCCCGAGTTGGTTTGTTATTAGTTTGTAGAGCACAGGTGAGGTCAGAAAATAAGGAAAATCCATTTACAGCATTTACTACAAAAGGGAAAGTATACCAAAGATAAGTCACTGCACACAGCAAACCAGGGGCAAAAATAAATATAGGATGAGCTAAGGCTCTGGGGTCTTCTCTAGAGAAAACAGGGAGCACTAATAAAATGGAAATAAAATCATACAGAAGAAAGAAAAAGGGGAAAGATGAGGTGGAGAAGTGAAGGCAAGGTTGTGTTCAGCCACAATTGGGGTAAATCCCTTGATTTAAGAAGTATTGTGAAAAGATTGGTCAAGAAATACTGGTATGAATCTGTTATATTATTGATATGCCTTCTGTAAATTATTATAGGTTTTTTGGGGAAAGACACACAGGATAGTCACTGCTGTCCACTCACTATAGATTAATGACATCTGCATACAAAAATAATCCGTGTTCTTTCTTCTTCCCCTGCTCACTGCAGAAGCTGAAGGGATGACACTACCAATGAACTCAACAAAGTTCAATACTGCCCACAAAGAACCAGAGTCACCCTAGACTTCGGGATTTAATAGTGATTGGTATGATCCTTAGAGAAGAAAAATGAAGTTCTTCTTGTTCTTTGAGCTCTCTCCATGGCACATCGGTGGCCAACAGCAAGGTCTGCAGCCATGGAGTCAAGAAGACGGGCTATAATAATAGCAACAAGAAGATTCTGCTGCAAATGGACCCCAAGGTGTAGTTGGATTCCCTGTGTGACAATCACCCTTCACTGCAATTTACTGATGTGGTTTCATTACACTACAGCACACCAAGGAGTAACACACAGAGCACCAGGGCCACTACTCGGCAACAGCATGTGCAAGCCTGCTCAGCAGCCACTGCCTACTGGGACCAAGTCAGATCACTCCAAAGTGACTGGACTTGAAAAAACCCAAACACTGAATGGAGGTATGGCTAGTATATAACATGGTATGGTCTTGGAGAAAGAGAATAAAAGATTAGCAGGGGAAATGTGTTTCCTTAGTGATATATTACAGGGAAAGCAAATTAGTCTGAATTAAACATCCACTGGAGGTATAACAACGTGTGGCTTGGTTAAAGGGAGAGGGGGGGAGAGCATGGCATTTCCTGTTTAAGAAACACAAACAGGTTCACCGATTCCTATTGTATTCTCTGCAAAGTGAAATGAAACAATGGTCTGAGGTGAACATTCACATTCGTGTTGTTTAAAAGAGAGAAGAGCTGATTTTGTAATTCTCACCTGCTGTAGCTGGGGTCTGACTCCTCAGTCAGGGCTCGCAGGATGCTGAAACAATGTGTTAAGGGGGAAGGAAGGAGATCTCTTCACCAAGGATCACTGAGTATGTCATTGGTTAATTCTTGCTCTCTGCTCCTCATTAGCATGACTCTCAAGTTTCTGGTATCATATCCGAAATATTAAGACATAATAATGACGAAGGTGCAGATAATTGGATATTAACCAGAACATACTTGACTGGGCAGGAGGTAGAGCCCTGCTTAAACTAATCCTGAAACATATTAATCACCAATTAATGAAAGGGTTTCAAATTCATTTTCTATTATAGAACACCTCCGAGTACCTAAGCTTTTTCTAACAAATGAGTTGGAATAACGGTAGAAAGGGGAGATACAGCCGTCTGATGATTCCTTAAACAAATGCTTTACAGTCTCTTGTCAGAGGATTGTAAAGACTCCAGTAAAAGCCTTGAATGCTCCTTACAAAGACAAGTGCAACAGACAGGAGGCACGTTCCAAAGTCCAGGCCCTTTAAATTCCAAGTGTCCATATCTCTTTCACCTGCAGAGCACAGCTAAACATTTCGTCAGAAGGCTGCCATGATATTATTTAAGTGTTCCAGAGCAAATAGTGTGCAGTCCTCCAGATGAACCTCCGATGTGCACTCCATCCACCAAAGCATTCAATGGGAGCTCAGAGAAATGGAGGGACCAAAGACGGGCACTGCACAAGGCGGACCTGGGACAGGAGGAGAGAAGCCATGTACTAAGGCGCTAGGCTGGGTCTAGAGGAAATGAGAGCACCTCTGACACTAAACAGAGCAGCACAGAACAGCAAGAAAGGACAAAGGAGGCACAGGAGAGGCGGGCACACAGATACACTTCTGTCCAGGTCACGAGGTTGTGATACTGCCTATGATCTACCTTGGTGACTTTTATCAGCTCTGCTTCTAAAATTTCTAAACACATTCAAGTTAGAGAAATGGCTACAATATACTGGGAATGAAAAGAGGTGTAAGAGACTATCTGTGTTTAGAGATTCTAACGTCTTTTCATTCTTGAACATCAAGAAAGAACATCCGCCTACAAGAAAAAAAAACAAACTGTGTGAGCTACTGCAAAGCCGCTGTAGTGACACCATGTGTCTGTGCTTTCTGCCTTTGTGGGCTGAATTTGATGGAAATGGTGAGAAAACTTGTTCTCACAGAGATCTGTTTCTCTTAATTCTGTTGTTTGTTGATTTTAATTTTAATAACTCTTAAGTAAGCACTCAGGGCAGATGAACTGAGATGGGCTGGCAAATAGGCCCTTTTATCAACAATTTTGCCACAGAAATACACAAACAGTCCAATGGCTCTTCATTAGCAAACAAATCAACAAGTGATATTTTAATGCATGACTTTGTTCCATCTCTGTGGGGACCTTAGTTGAGAGAGTGATGTACAGTACAGAGAAAGGAATCATCAGCCACAATGTCCCTGGGCTCTCCCCATTGAGGACTTCGCAGCCTCGGCTTAAAGACTGCATTTAATTGACTGATAGACAGTAGCTTCTTTGTTCACAGAAGACAGCGAAGTAATGGCAGCTTGAAAATCGGAGCATCTACAGGGTCTCCTGAGACCAGTAACAGGGGGATATGTGTCAGGAATAAATAAATAATCTAATTATTAAGCCACTTCCTGTCAAGTTAACTCCAATTTGTTGGCTTTTGAAGGCAACAAAACGAGGCATTTTTCCTCATTATGCTTCCCTTTTTATACCAGTGGTAATCACAGGCGGATTAAAGGGTGCCTGATTGGTTTTTTTGTCAAGGATCTGAGAAGCAGCCAACAGTACAGAAAAACAGAGTTGGGGTTAGAAGAAATTTCATGCTTGTCTCCTTTCCAGCTCCCGAACAGCCCACACGGCTGCCCCATACGGTGAAGCCAGCTGTACAGCAAATGTGTACCCCTCCAACTGAGGCCTACCGGGCCACAGGCGCCATCCTGAGAGCTGTGAGATACCTTGCAATCTTGGCAGGTAGCTACTGCTGTCATAGGCATAATTCTAAAGGTGACCTACGAAACCCCGTCAGCTCTCCAAATGCAACAATATGAGCAGCTGAAGTCCGACACCCACTATCCATATTGGCTCTCTCCCTCCTTTGTTTACTGCAACTAAGAAATAACCTATAGAAATGGGTCATCAGAGACCTTTTCTCTGGCTGGGTGAGGTCGGATCTTGTGGAAATAGGTCAGGATGAATATGTGTGGTATACATAAGAGTATGTATGTATGTGTGTGTGTTGGGGGGGGGCTCAATTGTGGAGGTGTGCTTGCATCCAATTGTATGAAGGGACCTCTTTATTTATTACTGGTGAGTTTCCATGCCCTCCACTGCAAACTTCATCTGGCATAGACTACAGAAGTCTAGGGCAGGAATAAAATGAGACACAGAAGTACAGGCACGTGACACTACCCATACCCTCTGTAGAACCCAGGAGGTCAGGCTTACAGTCATTCTGCCTAAGAACTAGGCTCTGTAAAGGGCAGCATGTCCTAAAAGGTGACCGGAAGCTGAATTGTGGGTCTGTCTACAAGCTCAGGCAAATCCTTTTGCCTATAGAAAATTAACATAAGGAATGTGGAGGAGGCTTTCTATGGCGATGATAAGTCAGAAGCTACACTAACTGCTAAGACATTTTATTCTTGTAAACATATTAGCTAAAGCTGATAATACACATAAGGATAAACATCGTGATTTGTGTTTTAATTGTACTAAGTAAAAGCCAAACACAAAGACTGTCATTTTGAATCTCTTGAAAACTGAGACCACAAACAACTCAGTGAGCTCTGGAAGACTCTACCTTATTCCAAAAAGTACTTTTCTTTTTTATTTACTTTGCTTTTAGGCAGACTGGTAAAAGACAAGGCTTGCTAAGTTACACAGCCCTTTGCTCTTGGCAAACAGTGTAGTTATATTGTATTTATGCTAGGGGATGTCCTTTCTAAATACATCTTACATTTTTGTTAAATTGCACAGATAATTAAAGTCTCTTCATATTTACAGTCCGCTTCATTGGTATCATGAATTCTGTTTTCAGTTACTATCTGCAGATTCCCTCTCTGAACAATTTCAAACTAAGCAATAACACTTCATTTTACATAAGTTTTATCTGATGTCCCCACACAGAGCTGCCAGCTGTACAGCAAATGTGCGGTTCTCAAACTGGGGCCTACCAGGCCACGGACGCCATCCTGAGATCTATACGGCACCTTGCTGTCATTGGCAAGCTCTCCCAGATATCACTGTGGCCGTGGCTCAACACTGCACACAACTTAAAATTATCTGATTATTAGAATTTGTGGCCCACACTCCATTTTATCCTTTATTTAATCTATCCCCAAATCACACATTTGTTTAAATGTTTTGGCTGGTTTACAGATCATGCAGCCATCTGCACAGTAGGTGTGACACCATTTTTTTAGACAAAAGTTAACGTTACAAACAAAGATAAAGTCATCTGAAATGCTCTAGTGTTTGTTATTCTGCCTGCCTCACTTGGACCAACTCTAAGAAATAAATAGAATTATCTGTGTAAATCGATGAACATCTATGAAAAACAACACCCAGCAGAACGCTGAGCTTGCTCCATTACCTACGTTAATATCGTGACAGCTGAGGAGAGATGACCTGGCCCACTTCTCATCTCTCCTGTACAGATGGCTATTAAAGAGAAAGTACCCCTTTTGTATGGCCCATGCAGAAACCCTTTATGGGCTTTACAAATAAGCCAGCATTGCCCACATGAGGGTAGCTTTCTCTTACCATTAAACTGCCCAGATTTCATCTTTTTTAATCCAGCTCTTGATGAAATAAGCCACTATTTCACCAAGCCAACATCACATTCTTGATTTCTTAATTTCCCACTTTTTTAGGTAACCAAATGAAACTGCTTTTCAATTTAAAAGTTCCCTATAGAGCGAATGTAAATCATGGCTTTAAAAGATATCAATAATTTTATATTTCTTAAGATGGTGTGGGTGATCTCTCCCTCATGCACGTACACACACACACACTCACACACTCACGTACGGCATATAAGCATGTTATAGACATTATGACAAATTCATTTTTATTCATTATTTTTACAACTGCCAATGCAAGCCAAGAGTGTAAAGTCAAGTACAGGTCTTTGAGTGTAGTAGTGAGGTTTCTTGGTCCCGGGCAGCCAGAGGCCCAGACCCACAGGCCTGCCACGCCAGACCCCTTAGCCACCCGCTGCTGCTGCTGCTCAGGCCCCCAGAAACAATTCAGACACTTATATTAACTTCATGCTGTTTGGCCTATGGTTTAGGCACCTTGCTAGCTAGCTTTTTCATCTTAACTCAACCCATTTCTATTAGTCTGTCTGCCACGTGGCCCGTGCCTCACCTGTGTTCCTTACATGTTTCTCCTTTGGGCTTCAGCTCGGTCTGTCTGACTCTGCCCTGCTTCTCCTACCTATGCTCTGATTTATCTTCCTACTTCTTCTATGGTGCCTGTCATGGGCCAAAACAGCTCCTTTATTTAAAGATTGATATTCACAGCATACAGAAAGACATTCCCACATCATTTGAGTTTTTATGCAGAGATCAAAATATTTGGTTATTTCCCTCAAAGTAAGAAAAATCCAAACTACTTTACACCCCAATGTTTTAGGTTTTGTCTACTTTAATCAAGAGATCTTGAGTTGAAATGTTTCAGAGATGGCACAGAATACTGCGGCAGACATTAATGATGAGCCAGAAAGCAGGCCATCTAGTGAGGAAGAGAGAGGCAAGGAATGCTCTCTGTCACCTTGGGCATAAAAAACACTGTAAGACATATGACTGTCACTATAAGAACAGACTAAACATTCACCAACTCTTCTAGACTGATTTATGCATTTATAGCACGTGTTCCATGCTGTATAGGGTACATATATTCCTGCATGCACAGTACAAGTGTTGAGTCTCTTCACAATCTTAAAAAATTATCCATAAGGCCCTGAGTATTAGAGACCTGGATAAAAGTCAGTATCTCTCCATTGCTTTTCTCAGGCTAGTTAGCATTAAGGATGCCAAATTCTACTTTTGCCTTTCTAAGATGTAAATGTGTTTTCTTCCCTAAAACTTTAGCTAGAATCACTCTTCACTTGTTAACGATACTCACTATTATTTCTGAATCTTGAAACATTTTTTTTCCCACAAGATGGGATATTCTAATTCTTTACATGCAGTCGTTACAACACAATCATATAAAAATAAAAGAAGAAAAATTAAAAAAAAACCCAAAATCTATTTCTAAGTAGATACTTCAAAGTAATTCATAGGTAAGTGATCTGTACCCAATACCCTTCATAGTCTATCCATGAACTCTGAAAGGGAGGGCTGGACACGGCCCAAACTATGTGCTTCCTACTTTTCTCCAAAGTTCATGGCTGCGGCAACCCACTTTCCTGCCTTTGGTAATTTCTCTTGTCAAGCTGACTGGCCCTTCATGGGAGCATACTGCTGGTTGCCTTTCACCAGCCACTCAAAATTTGCTCACTGTGTTTCATGAGACAGTTGTTTGTAGCTGTTTGGAACACATTCATCTCTTCAGGGATTTATGTGCTTACTGCAATGCCAACCTCCATAGTGAATGAAATTCTTTCTGATGAAAATAGATAATTAGAGGCTGGTAATTATTAGTCGAGAATTATCAGAGTGAAAAAATTCAACTCCTCATAAACTGTTCTTGGCAATGCCATCTCTTTATACCATCCCATGCCTAGCAGCCCTTTATTCCAAGCTCTTGCAGATTTACTCTACTACGGTTGAGCCTCGTAATTTTATATGAGGCAATCCCTTCACTGGGTTAAATACATTTAGATTTCCCCATTCCATCTCTGTGTTGTTAATATGTATCAAATAATAGTAACCAGAAATCTCACAGAGAAAAATAACAATAAATCTTTACTACTAGATAGAAAGAGAAGGGCAAACATACATTAAAAGTCATGATGCATAATGGCTTCTTTTGGGATTCTAAAAGTATGGTTAAAATTAACAAAGCCTATATGAAAAGAACAAAGAAAAACAACAAAAAATTTCTCATTTACAAAAACATTAACCTTTCCTCTAGGAAAATTGTTAGCATTTTGTAGCTCTCTCCCTACCCCAGCCTCTCCCTCACTCTTTGAGCATGTATGTGTAAAGGAAAGAAGAAAGATCCCTAAGTAATTACATATAATATCAGCAAAACTGTGTCAATATGTGGTAAACAGGAAAAAAACTTATTTTTCGTTAATAGACATATACCAAGTCCCTGCTCATGTTATTGAGATCGCAAGTCTACAGCTAGCCGCCATCAGCACTTAAGGATGCCTTCCTTATGGACACGGTAGAAACACCAATGGATTTCCTTTCAAAATGTTCCTCATCAACAGCACATCCAGAAGGAGACACTCAGATGATGCTTAAAAGTATAGGCGCTCTCCAGAAAAATGCAAAGGATTTGGCTATATAGGACTTTTGCATCACAATTCACTCACTGGGGCATCTGCAGACCTGGTTTTCAATCAGATGACACGGTTCTTCCTCTAGACTGTAAAATGAAATCTGCAAAAACACTATCCACCCTCTTAACCAAGTAAGAGGCTTTCAGGCAGTGCCTAATCCCTCTTCCCCTACTAAATGTCTAGTTCAGATTATTTTTTTATTAGATAAAAAATACACAGAGATACACAATCTAAAAATACCTAGCCTCAATGGAGGTATTTTAGCCAACAAAATAATGCTGCCTGCCTCATTTAAAAGACTAAGCATCACACTGGGATTTTTAAGGGGGCATCTTAGCCTTGCGACACCCTCCTGTTCTACATTCTTTCTTTAGATTTTAACAAAGAGACTGGAGTTTAAGAACTTGGATGCCCAGTCAATAGATAGAGCAATTAAGTAGATGCTATTCATTTGTTTAGGCCCCAAGTGCAAGAGAATCACATATTTTATTATTAAAAAATTGTCTGAATATTAAATAATCAGGCCCCCAGTGAAAAGAAAAGGTCTTCGCTTCTCTGATAGAAGGTGGATTGTTAAATGCTTCGATGCCAAGGGGAGGTGAGCGTCATATTAATCCACTGTCACGGGGAGGGGAAAGACTTGGAAAAGCATTAATGATGCGAGGAACAGAAGATGAACACAAAGAGAAGGATGTGAAGCAATTGGCAGGGGAAAAAATAAACAAAACAAAACAAAAAACCCAAGGGGAGCTAGTGGAAAGGTCCTTGACACTCCTGATTCAGTCCAGACCCCAGCTGTGAGAGGCCTGTGTGCTCACCTGCCTGCTCTTCAGCATGCTGGGGAACTGACGACCTCAGGAACTAGCTTTACATGAAAGGAGTCTGGACAGGACCAGAACCCAGTACATATTCTTTAGCTACCAAAGCCTGTATCATGAGGCAGAACCAGTGGCTATGACCACTGAGCAACACTGAAGAAACACAGGAATGGGTAAATACGGACCATTGTCATCTGACAGGAATCATTATTCCCCTGCACCCACCCTTTCTCTTAAAAAGAAAAGAAAAGAAAAAAAATAAAGCAACTTTGAAAGTTCACACGAAGCGTTTCCCCCCCCCCTCCCCCCCAGGATTCTGAACAGGAGGCAATTTGCAAGGAACAGTTTGTGAATCCCTTCCATGCTGTGATTATCTTCTGTGAGCTTAAGAAGACCTTTTAATACTATTCTGCTATGGTGAAGAATACATTATTTTAATGCATAAGAAATCACTAATAATCTTCATATTTAAATATAGAAACAAAAAGATAAATAACAAAAAGGCAAATGATCAATACATCACTGTCATGCATATGTTTCAGCTTCCAGTCAATAACTCAGTTATTTTAAATCAGTAACAATCATCTATAAAGCCTTATCATTTGAAAATTAACACTAAAAAAAGCTAAGCCTATTGAAAAGCTATCAATCAGTTTTCCAGCATGCTTCTGAATTTAGCTCCTCAAGTTTAGACAGAAATTTTACAAGTTTCGCTACGGCCATTTTTACCAAGATGGGGTGAGAGTTGGAGGAACCCTACAGTATACATTCTTAGAGCTTTCTTCCTTGATTGTATGATAGAAATTGGTCTCCCTAGAAAAAAAATTATCTCTAGTGTGTTGAATTTTCCTCCCTATCTTATAAAGCTCCTTATCTGCTCAATGTTAAGGGTAGCTGGATTTTAAAATATTACAGCATACTTATTTGTGTATTTATAAAACACCATGATGTAAGTATGAAATAATTTTTAAAAACCCTCATGGTATAAAAATACAAAAGAGTCACAAAAATAGTACAAACTAATAGCAACTGTCATTTTCTAGTATCAAAAGATATGCTTGATAAAGTTTAATTGGCTGGTGAAACTCTTATTGTTATTACTAAGTGCTTATCAAATTAAAAAACAGGCACTAACCCCTGAGGAATTAATGCATAATTGGGACAATATGAGTGAGTGAAAAAAGTGTCATTTTAGTTCTAGCCTATGTAATAACTGCAATGCCCTAAAATCAGTGGCCTGGAGAAAGTTCAGCTATCTTTTCCCTAACCGCTTTTATAAAGATCTATGGAAAATTTGGTGGGGAATAAAAAATGATTACTGAATTCTTTACGTAATCTTTATGATCATTATTATTTCCAGGCTGTTGAAACCATACTTATAAAGCTATTTTATGGCTATTTAAATTATTTATGTTTCCCCATCACAAAAACTCACCACTTTGGATTTTGATACAAAGATGCTTAAGCAACACACAGCAGTGCCATTACCATAATAACTTCTGAAATTAAAACCTGTCTAAAACTCTATGGAAAGCTAACATCCAGTTCATTAACCATTCCTGTTAGTTTTCAATAATGCAAAAATGATTAGAAGTTTAATTTGTTAATCACCTGTGCTTTGACTGGCAGAACATAGATAATCCTCTGCAGAAGTCTAAACTAGCCCTCGAAGAAAATAAAACATGCTAATGCCTTACCAGGTCTAATAAAAGGAATAAAAAAAAAAAATCAATCATACCTAGGTAAGCCATCAATGGCGGAACAATTAATTTATCTTTAATGCTTTTAATTACATAGGCACTGATACACACACATACAAGAACTACAGATCAGTAAGAAGGTACAGCGTTGTCACTTACCAATCATGTGATTTGCCACATGAACCTGGATGTCCCACTCATTGTAGAAAACCATCTGACACTTGATGCACTGGTAGGTCTTCTTCTGAGAAAATAAGTATAAAACGGTTACTTAGACATGAGCATCTAATGCCTCCTCCCACTCAGAACAAACCAGAGACAAAACCCCTGCCACAGAGTGTTCTCTTCAAGATGCTGGTTTTGGCTATGTGGTTGATTAACGTTCTGTCGATTTGTCTAGACAAATACCATGAGCTTCTTATCAAGATTCTGAGAGTCGACAGCCAGACCACAAGTTGATCCACGTACAAGAAACAAAAGCACCACACTATGAAATAATAGTAACATAAAATAATATAAATGCTCATAAGCTCAAAAATAAACACTAATATTAAAAATACGTAAAGCACATGGCTCAATTTGAAAAACCAAGGTCTTTGAGAATCAGAAACAGCTTAATTCTGACCAGAGTCATGGTGGCTGTTGCTTCCAGAAATGAGGAAGTAAAATGACTAGGAAGTTAAGGTTCAGAGTATTTTAGACAGCAGAGCTAGAGATATGGCCTGGAAGTTATGAGCACTTGCTGTTCCTGCCATGGACTCAGGTTTGGTTCCCATCACCCACATGAACATTCACAACTGTCTGCCACTCTAGCTCCAGGAGATTGGCCTCTACAAGCTCCTGTCACCAACATACATGCAGGTGAACATTCACACAGGTACAATAAATATCATTATTTTAAAGTGGTATTTTTATCCAAAGTCTGAAAGGCAGATAATGCTTTTAAACTCTAAATCATTTAAATATGTTATTTTTCTTCTTAGGAAATGGTATCCTAATAATTAGGACAGTCCAGTGAAATAGATGGTGCAGGATATTTACGATCATTTTTAGGGCATACACAAAAGTGAGCATCAGAGAGAGGTTAAGATGGGTCTGCTGCTGTGGTGAGGACACAAGGTGGGAAGAGAAAGAAGATCTCTTAGATCACAAGTGAGGCAGAGTTTCAGTGAACACCAGGTGGACTCAATAATTAATGAAATGGTTGTACTACTCAGAATGTAACTGTCATATACATTCCTTAGCAATGAAAGACCATTTACGATTGAAAAACATTTTGAAAAATGAAACCTACTATGATGAAATAAACAACTATGAAATATCTCAAATGCAAAAATATTATACCTGTAAAAATGCATACATGATGTTTGGTGTAATCATTCTCATGAAATTATCCTTTTATATGACATGTTTTACTCATGGTAATAATAGGAAATATGAGTCATAAATTAGTATGGGTTTTAATTTATAATGCATTTCAAAGAGTTCAAGTTGTTTAGGGGATAGAAAAAATAAAGCATGAAAATAATATGATGTCATTTAGGATTAGTAAGAATAAATGCCACAAATGTCTAATTTTCCTAATTGTTGTAATGTAAGTAGTATTTTCTTCTACAACAATGGGCATTATACCCAGTAAGCCATAGAAACTCAGGCATGTCTCCAATGCAGGTGTTGAAATAATCCAGAGGTGGCTGTACATTAGAATACATTGGACTGAATGCCCTGAATCTAAATCTATCGAGGGCTTCGAATATCCCTGACAATCAAGGAGAAAAATTTACTGCATGGAGCTGCTCACAAGACCCTTTGATGGTGACGTATAGAGCAACATGTGCTGTATAAATAATATCCATCCCTTTTGTAACAATATTTCCCTTTAGAACTAGTTAGAAAATATTTCTTACTCCCTGGTGACCGACATTATATATTGTTTATTAGCATACTTCAAGCATCACTCCTGATATGTGACCTTGCTGAAAAACAAAGAAACATAAACTTAATGGCTCGTCTTTTCTCTTGTTAGCACAGTAAAACACAGAATATGTCGAAAACTGTCTCCAAAAATGATGACTGATGAGTATGTTGCTGGGGAATGGACTCAGGGTGTTCTTTCTTCTCCTCCACTAATAAAGAAAAAATCAGTTGAAAAGACAAAGTAATAAAATGCCAGCACTTATGACTATCTTCAAAATGAACTGACATATTTAAAGACCCCTGTAAGTTTCCTCTCATTGAAAGGAAATGCTTTTGATTTCCTTTTGTCACTATTGATAATTTACAGAGCTAATTCTTTCCACCTCGCAAACAGTGTCTAAAATGTTTTCTCATGCTTTATATCAACATGACCATGTTCTTACCTAAATATAAAGCCAGATAGAATGCAAAGCATGGCGCCATGGCTTAGATGCTGGAGTGTTAGCCATTTCAGCATATTCCCAGGTTTCCTCAAAACAAAGCCACAAACTGCAAACGGGGGTGCACAAAATTCATTTTCACCTTCCAGATTTAGAATAGTAAATTTAAATGGCTATCTGGTGATATATTTTATATTTAATAAAATCAGCAAAGAATATCAGAGGACAGAACCATCTTTCCCAGCCTTTTTTGTTTGTTTGAGACACAGTTTCTGTGTGTAACAGTCCTGGCTGGAACTCACTTTGTAGGCCAGGCTGGCCTTGAACTCACAGAGATCCACCTGCCTCTGTGACAGTGATCCTTGGAGAGCCCTGCACGGATGAGGTTACCAACGATTCACCTGAACTCTGGCCATGGCTGCCAATCCTAGGCTGTGGCTATAAAGAGCTGGACAAATTCCTTGTCTGACAGACAGTTACACGAACCCCCTTTTTCCACCTGAGAACAGGGACCCTCACAACAGACTCTCAAATGACTTTCCAACATGGTTATCTTCCCCCAGTCACTCTAATAATCGGAACCTCAAGAGAAGTCGGAAGCCTGAGGGGTGACCCGATGCTGCCGAGTGCAAAGGGACTGTCGCCTCCCTTAGGACAATTGCTTCCATTTATCTAAAGACAACAACAGAAAGTCAAGTGAGACGATTCCTCTTAAAAGCAGGTGAAGCAGAAACAGAACCTCCATTGTGTGGGCCCCAGATTGGCCTTGATCAACGCTTAGCTTGTCAATTTACTTGAAATGCTAATTTGGTGCCATTTTTAAAAGAGACTTTTTTTTTTCATTAGCCTTTTTAAATGTGCTGCTTGGGAGTGGGATTGTCATCTCATCTCCCGATTGTTCTCTTTTGTTTTCTGATACTGATAGATGTAATTATCAAGGATACAACTTTTTCCTAGCACCTCATTATTTTTGATTGATTTTGAGAACAATTTAAACGCGCCTCTTTGACATTTTTTGTTTTCAGCTACACTCTAGTTAAGGTATTCAGAGACTTACAGAAAAGAGCATCTCATAAGAAAAAAAAAATTAAAGATCTCTAATAATGTATAGTATAAAAAATTTCTTTTCTGATTAACTCTATAGCCCTCTATTTGATCTCTGCCTCATTAGCTCCTAGACTGCATTCATCTTACCAAATTAAATAAAAATAATGAATTTTAAAAAGTATGTTTTAGAGTTGTAAATTGCTTTGATTTTCTTAAAACAATATAATATCTGCTTTTAAAAAGTCAGTGTCTCTATAGCGATAAAGAAGCTCAGTTGCCACCATGACTAGTAGAAATACCTCTAAGGATGATGTTCCTCTTCCGCAGCCTCCCGCCCTTCCTTTTTAGTTGTTGTAAAACAGAATTTCTCTATACAGTTCAGGCTGGCTTTGAACTTGACATTCTCGTCTCCAGCCTTCCATGCCCACGCACTTGGTGATGTAAATTTGTTTTTCTGACAACTGGCAATTAAAGGGTCAGAAACAATGGGCTTTTCCCTTTTTCAGGAGGGAATTTAGTCTATTCTGACTTGATGATGGAAGGGTCTAGGCAAGAAAAAAAAACAAACAAAACAAAAACAATGCTAAAATTAGAAAGCCACCACCTGATCTGGATAGCTATTAATAGCTGCTGATGACTTAGGAGAAAAAGGTTCCTCTGCAGTACTCAACAAATCTTACCTGAAATACCAAACTGAATCTAATAAAACCTTTAGAGTTAACAATCTAGTTCTTAGTAAATATGGAGACAGAGGAGTAAACATGAAGGGCAGGAGCAGTGACACAAGACCTGGAATGTTCTTTCAGAGAACTGAACTATCAAATTTAAAACATTCAGGTCATAGGAAAAGAGAGGTAACAGTTCCCAGGTGACTCAGAAAGATTTTTAAATGTAACCTAAGAGGTCTGACTTGGGAATCAAGGAGCAGTTGGGGAAGTGTGATCATCACTTGATTATTGGATGTTATTCGGGGTGAGTGAGTATCTTTCTAGGATATGAGGGTCTGTGATAGGTAAGGGCGATGTCCTTTATGCTATGAGAATCACATCACATGTAGAGAGATGAAGTGGCTTATTTGTATATTGTTTTGCTCTAATCCCCCTCACAAAATTTAAATGTAGCTTCCACTGGTAAATGTAAAATTCCATTTTAGAAGCAGGCTCTCCTTTTGGTGGAACATGCTGGTTTTGATAATATCAGAGATGATGGAGGAAACAGCCTCAGGAGTCCAATGATCACAGACCCTTCTCTGAGACTTATAGTGTAGAACAGTTTCCAAATTCCCGGAGTATATCACAGGATTTTCTATTTTCTCTCAATATTCTGTAGTTTTTTTTGTGTTTCTTTTTCTACATGCAATAGGCTTTTATTCATAACATCAGGCAACTTATTCTCTGAGAGTTAAGAAATATCGCACAAGAAAGTTGTTCAATCACAAGGATAAGCCACATGTGGCAAAACCATGTGTTTCCATAGAAACATGAATATTCCATACTTTTAACAACATATTTTAACTATGTATTTATTTTAATTCTAAAAGAATAGTTTCAATCTGAGATCTCATGAATGCCTTTAATTCCAGAATATTCTTCTGGTTAAATTAATACAGTTATCGGGTCTCCATTCACTTTGTCCAGAACTTGCCATGAGGCCAACACTGGAGCCTGTCTATCTTCATCTCATACAACAACTGCCCTTCCGTTTAGAAGGGATGGTTTAGAAATGGGTGTGAACATCTATGATCTGATGCAGGGACTCTGCCCTTGTGTAAGCTATTGACTCACAGGGCTGTCTGATCCAGGGTTTATCATCTCTATGAAAACATCAATTCAGTGACCAGCTCCCACTGCTAATTTTAAATATCCAAATACTCTTGGCTATAGGCTTGGTATCTTCCTGGGCTTTAATTTGTCACTCTTGGTGGAAATTGTTCTTACCTTTCTAAACTATCAAACCTACCATCTCATTTCAAACTTGGTCAGTCTGTTCCTTTTGTTTTATTTTGTTTGTTGATTTTGTTTTTTGGTCTGAGTAAAGACTCATTCACATATTTTGAAGTCTTGATTTGATGCCCACTTGGAGTGAATGCCTTTTGGCCATTATTTCTCTGAGGTCATGTCAGGCTGCTGGACCTGAGCCTCACAGGAGGGCATTTCCTGCACTTGCCCTGCTGCAGGGACGAAAGACACATAACACATTCGATTTTAAGTTAGAAACCTGCCTCTCCTCCTGTCCTTTAACTCTAGCCGAAAGCCCCAACTACTAAGTAGTAATCAACAACGTAATTTTATTTTACAGTTTCTTGTCAAGAGAAGTGCTGTGGAATATTATTTTAAGATATGTTACATTGGTTTATGCCGGGAAACATTTGTTTAATGATGCAAAGATGTGTTACTTTTGTTTATGCTGTATGTATTTAACTTGGCAAAGCTGTGTTATTTGCCTGTCTAAAACACCCGATGGTCTAATAACAAGCTGAACCACCAATAGGGAGGTAGGAGAGAAAAAGAGGCAGGACTGTCCGGCAGAGTATAAACAGAAGGGGAACTCTGGGGAGGGAGAGGAGAGAGAGAGAGAGAGAGAGAGAGAGAGAGAGAGAGAGAGAGAGAGAGAGAGAGAGAGAGAGAGAGAGAGAGAGAGAGAGAGAGAGAGAGAGAGAGAGAGAGAGAGAGAGAGAGAGAGAGAAGTAGCCAGAGAAGGAAGAGGACTCCAGGAGCCAGCCCCCAGCTACACACAGCAAACCACAGAGTGAGAAACAATGGTATACAGGAACAGAAAAGGAAAAGCCAGAGGCAGCCGGTAGAAGAGGTAATTTAAATTAAGAAAAGCCAGCAAGAAAAAGGGCCAAGTGAAGGCCGGGCTTTTCTAAGTAAGAATAAGCCTTCACACTTGGGAGCTGGGTGGTGGGTCCACCAAAAGATCACAAACAAACAACAGAGAAGGAAAGCGTCCCCGTTCCTGCTTTACTTGTTTACTGTTCATTTATTTAGTTGTACATGTTTGCCTGTCTGCCTTACAGGGGTCTGAACTCAGAGCCACATGCGCTAAGCTAGCACAGCGCTCCACCCCAAGCACTATTTTAAAAAGCAGTCCTAACAGCTAAGCGTGGTGGTACACACTATAATCTCACTACTCAGAAGCACTGGCTCTGCTCTTCCAGAGCATCCAGATTCAACTCTCAGCACCCAGACAATGACTAACAATCATCTTAACCTCAGTACCTCTGGGATCTGGTACCCTTTTCTTGCCCTTAAAGGCATGTATGTGGTACATACACAGAACACCTATACACATTAAAATGATAATAATAATAATAATAATAATAATAATAATAATAATAATAATAATAATAATAAATACAAATACAGTCTGGATTATATAGTAATGTCATTTAAAAAAAAAACCCTCAAAAATAGAGAAGTAGGTAGCATATCTGGCTTTTTCTTATAAGGATAAAACCTTAATTTAAATTCCCATTGCAAAAGAGCCCTGGAGTCCTGCAGACCTGTAGGCCCCTGCCTTCAGCCTCAATGCCATACTTGGTTTCTGTACCTCAACGATCAAGGATAGCTTTGCACTTGACTATATCTACATGGCTTCCTACCTCACCACCATTGCCTTACGTCTGGAGTGTCAGATAGTAACATGACAATACCACTTCTAGCTGCCTTCCAGCCCTCAGCTGCCTCCACTTTACCACTCTCAAGCATAGCAAGGGCAGTCTGAAATGCTGTTAGAATCCTGACAAGAGGATGTTCTACAATGATGCTAAAATATGTTGAGCGCAATTATATCAAGCAATTTTAGTAGGAAAGAAAGTCTAGAATGTTCTCTCCACAACTGGTTGCTATTTAGTGGCTTCATCATTCAGCTGAGTCATGTCATCTAATGACAGTGAGTCTTAGCTAACTTCACTGTAAATTAAAAATAATAAAGCTTACATCTTAGGGTTTTATGTGAAATGAGAAGTATATAGACATACTTAGCAGTATGTCTACTGTGTAGCAAGCCAGCACTCAACAGTACCTGCCTTTAGTGCTCTTTACTTGACAGTTTGTTTTGGGGATGTAATGAAAGGTATAAGGGGCACACAAAGATTCTTATCCAAGGTGAGCTCCAAAGGTGGACCTTAGCAGCAAATTAACATTTCTTTCAAGCAAAACACCTAAGTTTAGGTTTTATGACCATTAAGAGTCCCAATATCTATTTTTAAAAGCTCAGTATTGATAGTATAAAGGACACCATAGTTAGTGAAAAGGTAGAGAGATAGAAAGAAGTTTAAGAGACTTTATATAAAGATTCAAACTGAGCCAAGAATATGGCTCCTGGGTAAAGTGCTTGCTATGTAAGCATAGATAGGAAAGTCCACTTATGATTCCAGAGGTTTTCCAGTGAAGGAAAGCTTTCCTGGAATAAGCTAGCTAGTAAAGGAGCTGAATTAGAGAGCTCTAGGTTCATGTGAGAAACCCTGCCTCCATTAGTATGCAAGTTAGAGAGCAACTGAGGACACTTAGTGTCAACCTCCAAATACACATAAACTCATATACATACATAATTGTACACATGTTCCCATCCACATGTGAACACACACACACACACACACACACACACACACACACACACACACACACACACACACTAATTCACACAAAAGCAGGTCAAACCAGCTAGGTGAAACAAAAGAACAAAACAGTTTTTAACGTGTATAGCAATATATATTATAATTCTAAAAACAAATAAATTACAAATCACATATAGTCAGTAACACCTTTACTTCACAGTTACTGTGTTTGCAAGCAAATGGATATTGTATTTGAGTGTAAGTAATGAGCCAACAGCTTTGGACAAGGACTCAATAATTTAGACATTTACTTATTTAGTCCTTTTCCACAATGCTGAATTAATATGAAAATAAGTCATTCAACACAGAGGGAAAAGTGGCTGAAATGCAACAAAGGCTGTCGATGATGCCAACCAAGCTTGTCCACACAACCCAGCGAAAAATGAAAGCTTCATTATTGTGTAAGCATGTGGACTGGCTAGCACTTCGTCTAAGGCCTGGCACATGGTAAGCCTCAACAGCCAAAAGTAACATGAGCTTTGAATTCATGGAGTTGTAATGCACTTTAGGAAAGGAAACATACAAACACTAAAGTCCCACAAGGATTTTTGTCTAAAGCACATGGCAAAACATTTCAGGGCCAAACAGCTTTGTTGGTATATAGTGAATGGAGAGCTAAAACAAGTCAGGTAGAAGCAGAATAATACAATCAGGAGGAGTCAGAAAAAAAAAAATGCCCTGGAGGTGACTCATGATCTAAAACGAAATAATTCTCTGGAGTCTAAATCTATTACAAAGCACCGATCACATACCAGGCATGATGCTCACTGTCTTGTGCGGCATTTGCCACTTAAGAAACAGTCTAAGATTGCTTTTGGCCAACTTGATGAACAGAAAACAGCAGAAAAATGAACTTTACCTACTTAATAGCAATCTGGACACAGATCCTTGTTTTAACTGTGTTTTCTTAAAGTATCAAGAAAAAAAAATTATTGAAAATAAATCCAAACTCCACAAAGATAAAAATTTAAGCTACCACAAATTTTAAAACCAAAGGGAAGTAAAGCCAGTTTTTAATTTTTTTTTAAATTTTTAGAATATTAGATAAAATATACTAAGATACTTTATTTCCAAATACATTTTGATAGTTAAAATTCAAAAAATTTTCAAAAAATACAAAAAAATAATTTGTACACATGGATAGTAGCTATGGTGGTGTATACATGGAGAGATGAAGGAGCCATGGTAACTATGGTGATATATACACAGAGAGATGAAGGAGTCTTGGTAGCTAATAGGGTGATGTATACATGGAGAGATGAAGGAGCCATGGTAGCTATGGTAATGTGTACATGGAGAGATGAAGGAGCCATGGTAGCTATGGTGATGTATACATGGAGAAATGAAGGAGCCCTGCTAACTATGGTGATATATACAGAGAGATGGAGTCATGGTAGCTATGGTGATGTATACATGGAAAGATGAAGGAACCCTGGTAACTATGATGATGTATACATGGAGAGATGAAGGAGCAAAAACACTTTTCAGTGTGTTCCCTCAGCCTTCAATTGCATCACTGGTCCAGAGGGATCAAGTTCTAAGTGTTGGTGACACTATTTACAACCCTATCATAAATCATGGATAGAAAAAAGTTACTTCTAAATTTTATAAAGAAATATTTTCTTGGGCTGGGGAGCTGGTTCTGTCAGTAAACCATTTGCATTCCAGGTGTTAAAACCTGAGTTTGGTAACTCTTTTTTGTAATTCAACAGATGGAGAGAAGGCAGAAACAAGTAAATCCCTGGAGTTTCACTGGCCAGCTAGCCTAGTGGACTTCATGAAGTTCTAAGACAGTGACAGACGCACTAAAAAAAGTGCAGGGTGTCTGAAGGATACCACACTGCCCTCTAGTCTCCACATGCACTAAACCTAAAATGTATATGTGCATGTATCATCTGTGCAGACACATACTTTCTTAAAAGAAAGTTGAGGAACTTAATAGGTTTATATATCTTTTGAGTACTTGTATCATCAGATAACTATCGTAAGTATCAAAAATAAGAGAAAGCCTTAGGTCTTGCTAGATCATAATTCTTTTTTCTTACAATAATTTTTGTATTTTTAACTGAATTATTTCTACAGTGTTAAGCTATGTCCTAAAGAGGTTATTTGATCTTTAGGTGTAGACAGGAGGCTTTAATAATTCACTTTATATCTATTGCAATACATAATTTATTATTTAGACATGATAAATTAATATGTACAATTAATATATTCTTATTGTAAACTTAAAAACTCTTGTTTTCGTATATTCTCTCTGTTGGGGGTTTATTTATTTTTCTTTTTTGGCAGTACTGGGGATTTAACTCAGAGTTTTGCCCATCTGGGCTCATGCTCTCCCACTGAGCTATCTCCATGGCCCTTCCTGTTCTCTGTTCTCCACTGAGTCCTACTCATTGTCCTTTGTTGCAATCCTTGACCTGCCCTTCCAGCTTTTCTCCTGTCTTCACGTGCCACCCATAGGACACAGCGTCCTCACCCGGTCCAGTGCCCGTATCAGTGCCCAAACTACCTGTCTGTTTTCACTTTCATCTCCCACAAGATACCTTACTGGACTGTCCTCCCACACTCAGGCAGCTCTCCACCTGTCGCCCCCAAACATGAAGAGTTCCTCTTTCCTCTCATCCATCCCTACTGCTCAAACAGCTTTTCCCACTTAGGCATCTTAAACTACCTTTCTCATTTCTTTCTGCTTCTAAAACCCACCTGAGCCAAAAAGCCAGTTAACGATTAAAAATCTTCTGTCCTGTTAAATGTATTAAATGCACTATGGAAGGCTTATTTTTATCGCTCTTTGAACTGAAATCATCTAGATTTTTCAAGTTCTCATTTATCTTACTAAAAACACCTTCAAAAAAAAATAGGGGGAAATATCCAAATTTTCTTCACATTTCCCTTTCTCTTGCTTTTCCATGTGCATGCATACACGGGAGCATTAGCGTGTGTATGCAAGGGAGGGGATTCGCATGTGTTGGGAGTGTGAATGCATGCATGGTGATGTCAGGAATCATCTTTGTCATATTTCCACCGTATTCACTGAGGCAGGATCTCTCAGTCCAATCCAAAGCCCAAGTGATTTGACTAGTCTCCTTGGCCAGTTGACTCTGGCAAATCTCCTGTCTCTATATACTAAGGCTGAAGTTACAGGCAGGCTACCATGCCAATTTGGCATTTCTGTTGATTCTGGGACCCAAAATTCTGATCTTCACTCTTACATAGTAAGTGATTAACCAATGATAAATCCCTGCTTCATATGTGATAATAGAAATTTTGCAGAGCAACGTGAAATTTCAGAGCAAAATGGGAAAGTGAGCTTGTCCTGCTTCAAATTTCCTGTCATAGACCAGATGCTGTTCATATTGATGAAGTGACTCTTTTGACTCACACAAAGTCACACAGATTGAACAGATTCCCACATGTGGAGTGGAGCGTCGGATTGACAAAAGTACAACTCATTTTCTAGACACCGACTTCTGCTTTCTTTGAGAGCCTCATTTCCCAGTACCCAGTTCAGAAAATTCCTCCAGTGCTTGAGGATAGCTTATCCAAACTGCTGGGGACCAGAAGTATTTTAAAAGCTTATGGGTTTTAGGTTTTGTTTTTAATTTAATTTTTAATTAATATCTAAATCCAGAGAAACCTTGAGGAGGTCTATGTCTAAACAATCTAAATATGAAATTACATAAGCCACACATATATCATATACACCTACCCCAAAGTTTCTTTTTACTGTTAGTAAACTTATATATTAACTGAGAGCCAAGCCATGAGGTGAGATGTGGGACTTTCCCCCGTTATGGGAGCACATTGGTGGTCAAAATAATCTTTAGAGCATTTTTGATTTCTCATTTTTTGATTAGGGATATTTGAACTAAATGTTCAAAGCATCTTTTCAAACTATAGTCTAAGTTTTCCTGATAAACAATGGACAGTGACCATTTCTTTCTTTAGCTCCTATACCCAGAACACTGCAGGCCAGAGGATGTGGAATTGTGCATGAGTCATATTAGGAACTTATGTCCCAAAATGTTATAAAGGGACCAGATTACCATCACTACACATACTTGGATTTTGTCAGCAGACAGGATCCTCCCTCCAGATTATCCCAGGAGTATTAATTTGAGACCTGAAAAGTTCTATGCAATTCTTACTGATAATGTATCTTATAAAACTAGAAATAATCCATATAAAAATTACCAAGAATATATGAGCTGGGAGTTACAGGGTCCTTTCCTAACTGACCTGTTGAGAAAGGTCTGCACCAGAGTAGAGTATGAGCAGGGGGCAGTGCTAAGAAAATGGTGACAATATCAAACAGGGCATCTTACACAGCACTCTCTATGATTTTATTTTCCTAAGATTTGTTGCTGTAAATTCAGGCAACAAGTGGGTCATTATTTTGAAAAATAATTTTGAATACTATCATTGGATAACTTTTAAGAAATAGATTCCATTGACTTATTTACTTTGGTGGGTGTGTATGTGTATGTACCCAGGTAGGCACATGCCATGCAGCATGGGTAGAAGGTCACTTGAGGGCTGAATTCAGGTCCTCAGGCTTGGAAGAACACATCTTCATCTGCTGAACCTTCTCACCTGGCCTCCAGTGGGTGTATTAATTGCAGATTTAACTATCCAATTATTCATCATCTTACTAGATACACGGTTGGTGACTTGAAGATGCACCAACTTGTTGAAGGCTAAGGTTTTACTGAGAGAAACATGGGAAAACTCACTGTTTTCCTTTGTATTGTGAAGTTTAACATGTATTTAATACTTGGTACTAAGTGAAAAAAGGATTTATATTTGCCTCAATCTAAAAAGAAGCATGCTTTCTAAATTATTTAAATTAGAAATGACAAAAAGATCTGAATCCAGGGCCATTTAAAACATTAAAACAATCTGTCCTCAGGCTAGAGAATTGGCTCTGCGATTAGGGGGGCTTGCTGTTCTTACAAAGGACCAGAGTTCAGTTCCCTGTCAGGAGGCTCACAAAAGGCCATGGCTGCAGCTCTAAAAGAACCAAGGCCTCATCTGGCACCCATGGGCATCTACAAACTCATGCACATACCCACACACAAATACGCATAGTTAAAAATAAATTAAAAACCAAATCCACCTTCTGCAAAAACCATCTTGTTTCCAGTCTGAATGGCTACAGAGATGGAGATACCCCTGACAGATTTTCAGCCTTCCCATTTAGACAAGTGTCCCTCCATCCTTTCCTACCAGCCCCACCCTTCCCCTTTTCTTTCGTTGGTCTCTTACTTGTCTTTAGAGAATGAATAGTCTTCACCAAACAAATGGTCACGATTCATAATTACACTCTATTTGAGGAAACATGTTTTATTATTTTTCCTTTTTTGCTTCCCTTTGGTCCATGACAAACGTATAAATGTAAATATCCCAAGATCATTCTGAGGTAAGATGAGTTGTGTTCATTTCAGTAAGTTTATCGATACCACCTGAATCTCTAGATCACGATGTATCTTTGCCTCAGAACACTCCTCTCCTAGTCACGTGTTAGTAATCCAAATGTTTGTTTAAAATAAACCAAGGTTATGTGTCAAAATTATAATTCTTATCAAAAACAGATATAAAAATATCACCACTTTTTCCCTCTGCCCCTGCAACATAAAGATTTTATACCTGATGAACAGAAAGCAATATCAATGAATTTCCATCACACACAAAAAAAGCTCTTTAATTGTTTTTCAAATTCCTCATTTGTTTTCTGGACTTAGAATGCAAATAATTTTTTGTTGTGGTTATTCATTTAGTATGCAACACAAAGGTAATTTCTTCTTGACTTATATGTTGTTGCCTGTGTGTGTGTATGTGTGTGTGTGTATGTCTATGTGTGCGTGTTTTTCTTTTAAATTCCCCGCCCTTGAAGACTGTTTCAATCCAGTAATACTACTAGACATTTCTCCTTTCCTATGCATGGCTAGCTTGTGCATTTGGGAACTTCTTTGTTTACTGTTGTTATATCTCCTTCAGTGTTTGCTGAAACCACCTCTAACCTCAATGCAAATAAAATTATATTTTATCTTTGTAGTTTTTGCAATTTCTTTGTTCCTTGGTTTTTAGCACTTCTTCTAGGTTTAATTTTAACATTTAATTATGTTTTTCTACTATATCGACTGTGGGAGAGCAACTTACTTAGATACAGTTTGACTGAATAAGCCAGTATTCTAGCCTTATTGTAATAATAAATTAATCGAAAAAACATTACATAAATAAGTTACACATATGCATTGATAAAATGGAATTCATGTATAATACTTATATATACATAGGTATTATGACATATAAACGAGGTACCATATGTTGATGTGCTGTGCTTTGTGCACATTAAGAACCTCTATGCTTCAGTGTCACCCTGCTCTTCATGGGAACCTTAGAAAGTATGTCTATAAAAGCAGTGTGTACATAAAGCCCATTTTATCAACACGTGAACTGATTGTTGAAAGCCTCATAGACATTTCTGTCACCTGGTATTTAAAATTTTCGTGCTTAATAAAATCTTTTCTTCTCTCCTATTATACTGCATACCCTTAAATGCCCCACAGTGGCCACCTCTCTCCAGCAAAAACTGCAGACTTGCTTAGACAATGCCATGTTTAATTCTATAAAATAAATTATTTGCCATGAAATGAAGAATTTTACAAGACTTCACCTGCCACTCAGTCTATTTATGATGTGAAATACATAGGACATTACATACTTATGAGACATCTTATGTTTTATTTATGTGTGGGTCTAAGAATCTATCAATATTTAGTTTTCAGAAAATGTTTCCATTTTTTCCATAGCCTCTATTGCTTTAATCACCAAGTTTCAAGTTATAAGCATTCTGGGAACTTAAGATGCACAAATCAGTGTTGTGAGGACCATGGAGAATATCTAGCTGGCCAACACCGGCCTCCACCTTCCATCCTGCCCCCAACTCTTCTCCCATCCACACTGCTCTTACCCTGTACATGCTTGTGCCCTGTTATGCTTACCGCCTGCCTCAGTTTTCTCCAATGTGTTTGATGTTTAACAGACAGATGCAAAAGGAACCCCTGTAGGCTTCTTGCTCTGTCCCACTGGGGCTATGCTAGCACCTAACTCCCCACAGTGGCCATCCATCTCCAAAAACTGCAGACTCAGCTGAACACACGTCCAGCATGGCATTTGTCCATATCCACTGCCGTATACTAATTACCCTACAGGTTTTCTAGGTGCTACATTGAGGATAAAAATGTATATAGCTAATCTGCAACATACAATAATAATCATAGAACTATATTTGTATAAAGCAATTCTCTTTACAACCTTATACCTCAATTCTGTATATAGCAAGGATTCATCTATTATCTTACAAGGCAATAAATAAAAACAAATCACCGCTACAGTTGAGTCTTCCAGAAGCCAGGAGATCACACCTGTTCAATCAGCAAGCATGAATACTGCTCTTTCTAATTACAGCAAAGGAAATCAACTAACTGGGATGTGAGTGTGCCTTAGTGCCTTACCACATCTACCAACTTACTTGTAACAATGAAAGAACACACTCGAGGCTTCCTGGATTTGGCAGGTATGAGGTTACCACTAGGATGTTAACCATTGCTGACTATGCACAGTGCTGGGTTTCTGTTTCCCTTCTCTGTGTGGAAAGGGCACTCAATGCATTTACAGGTCTGTCTGTGTTGTCAAATACTAAATGCTTCTAAAGAATATGTTTAATATAGGTTACATGGAACATCCACTAAACACCTACACCCTTGATGGACTGTCTGAGACTATGACAGGGCGTTTTAGAAGGAGGTGAGAAATCTGAGCATAGAGAAAGAAAAAAGAAGACAGAGTCAAGAGAGACGTGATCCAGCCACCCAAAAAACAAGATATAAAAAAAATAAAGAAGTCACAAGCCATGTGGCAAGACAAATAAAAATAAATTAAATTAAAATACAAAAAGTAACAATATGCTCAAGCCATAGGCCAAACAATATATAATTAATATAAATATAAATGTCATTTTCAAAGGACTAAAAAATGACAAACAAGTCTAATCCACAAAAATAGGCCAGGCTAAAAACTTCTATTATAGCCCCTGGTTCCACCTTGGCTTCCTCAGGGAGCATGCCACACAATCCTCTTGTCCGCTGAACTGACATTCCCAGTAATTCTAATGGGCTTCTTTCTATGTTTCTATATGCTCATTGAACATTTTTGCTTCCTGCTTGTGACAAAGATCTTCTTGTTAATTTCTTGTTATTTTGTGACTGACTGTGATTTTCTACGTTCATGTTTTTTTTTTTAAGCATATGAAAGCTTCTTTTTTTCATTTATATTTATGGCAATACATGCTACCATCATGTACATCTTACTTCAGTTCTCTTATTTTTAGTGGAGGTGAACACACTGATCACTTAATTTGTGATTCACATTATGTGGTTTTATTTAAAAAATCACCCCCTAACCTGGGATTATAAAAAATATTTACTCTAGTTTTTCAATAGGTTTATGTCTTTGTCTTTCAAACATGTATGTATCTAAACCACTTGGAATTAATTTTTCATATATGAGCAAGAATTTTATTTTTACCCAAATAGTTAATAAATTCAATACTTTGTCCACTTCCTCACTGATGAAAAAAAAAAAAAAAGGTGGCTACATGCTATCGTAAGGTTTCAGATACCTATCTCTTTGGAGACAACTCACTTGAAGTCAGTCTATTACTGTAGACTAGTCAGAAACTGAAGATAGTAGGACAAGTAGACCTATGCCTATTGTTTTCCCCAAGAATATTTTGGCTACTCTGCAGTCGAGGCTGGCCTCCAGCTCTCAAGCCTCCTGCTACAGCCTCCTCCATGCTGAGTTTAATGGCTGTGGACCACAGTGCTCAGAGAGTTCGCATCTCTTGGGGTATTATTTCTCCATAGGAATTTTGGAATTGCTTGCCAAGTTCCAAAAATTAGGAACATGAATGTAAACAAACAAACAAATGTTAAATTTTTTTTTTTTATTTGCTGAAATTCCCAACGCGAGACTCACTTCGTCGGTTTCAGCAAAAGTGATGAGCTCATGATGCTAAGGGTTTTGACCCATAAACAAACTGCACTTCATCATTTATCCAGCCTTTTAGAACATCTATTAAACATGTTTAATCCGTTTCTACATTAATGTCTTATGTATTTTATAATATTTATCTCTGAATACACATTTTGTGCCTATTCTATGTGAAAGCATTTAGACTACATATTTCACTGTTTTGCTTTGACTGTGAATAAAGAGCATGTGACTGGAGAGATGGCTCAGAGGTTAAGAGCACTGACTGCTCTTCCAGAGGTCCTGGGTTTAATTCCCAGCAACTACGTGATGGCTCAAAACCATCTATAACTTGATTTGGTGCCCTCTTCTGACATGTAGGCAGAACACTGTATACATAATAAATAATTAATTAAAAAAACACATATACATTTAAGAGAGAGAGAGAGAGAGAGAGAGAGAGAGAGAGAGAGAGAGAGAGAGAGAGAGAGAGAGAGAGAGAGAACGTGACTTATTTTGCATCAGCATCAGCAGCTGTATTAAGATCTGTTTTAGGTTCTTTGGCAATAAGTCTGAAAATACAGCTCAGGGATATATGGCCTGCCCGAATACTTTTGGGTTTCTTTATAAACAGAAAAAGCACACCCTGTGTGTGACATTTCCATTTTTGAGTTATACTTCTATCTTCTATATTTAAATTTGCCTTACTTGGTTAGTTAGATTACCCACAAGCTTCATCAGAAGTTTTATGAAATATTATTTGCAACACAACACCTATTATTTGCATTGGCTGATAATATTGACCTTGTAAATAGCCTTCATTAGATCAAGGAAAGTCTTGTGTCATTACCAGTGTAGTATTTTTAAACATGAAAAGATGAATATTTTTGTCTGTAATCTTGGGGATGAACATGTAACTTAAGCTTGAACCCACCTCAAGTTTATGTGTTGAACTCACTTTATTAGAATATGACCTTATTTTTGACACACGGGGTTATTTTTGATATTTTGCTTAAAATTTTAGGAAGTAAAATCACAACCCAAACTTTCATAGACCATTCTTTTTCACTGTTAGTCTAGTTTTGGTATCATGATTGTAAGACAGAGTACTAGCTCTTATCTATTTATTTATTGGCATACTTTTGGATTTATGTGTGTATTTAGGATAATTCCCTTTAAAGGCCATTTGGGTCTTGTATTTTCTTTGTTGGGAAGATTTTCAAAAATTTATTAAGCTTTCTAATGTGGTGGATCCCTCTCCACTTCCCCGCCTCTTCTTCTCTCTACCTTTTCTTGAGCTGGGTTGATAACCTACATTATTGTAGCACCCTTTCCATACAATAGGAACATTTTAGCTAGTCATAATTGTATGCATATAATGAATAGTTCATATTCATTATATTTGGCTTTCTGAGGAACAGCATATAGGAGCAGTAACAGGCCCGTGCAAAGCCAGCAGTGGTCATGAATAAGTTCACACATGTGTGTCCTCATTTCTTCCTCATAACAAGGCTTGGACACTCCCGTCTCCTACATGAATTCTTCCTGTTCCTTCTCAATAGCTTCCAGTGGAGGTAACTACTCTGACCTCAGTCATCACAGACTACTTCTGCCTACCCTTAAATTTTGCATGACTGGAGTGAGCCATTGTATGTATCTGGTTCCATCTTTTGACACAATGTGTGTGTGTCATTTGGGCTGCTCTATCTTAGCAGATCACTGCCTGTTGTTGAGTAGTATTCCATTACAGACAGGGTAGGCACATCATTAGGGAAGTCTACTTATTAACTCCATGTTAATGGGTGCTTTGGGTAACTTCTAGTTGGAAGTGTACATGCATAAAACACTGGAGAAGATTCAAAAATTATGGTAAAAACACACTCATTTTCTTATAAACCCAGGAATGCACTGATAGGCATAAAATAAACTTTTTAATTTTAATTATGTACTACATGATAGTGTTTTGAAGCACTTTTGTGACATTTTACTCCCCTTACATAGAGTGCTTGGTTCAGTTGGAGAAAAAGTTATATCCATATAGCTATAGTTATATCCATATAGTATATCCATGTTTAGCTATTCACTCTTCGTCTTTTTAATCTCTCTTGTTGAAGTTAATACTCCTCTTTCCTTAAGACAAGATGATCTTTGTGCTACTAATTGTTCTCCTCAGAGGGGTGGACATTTCATTGGTCCTTTCTGCCCCTTGTTTGATTGGTTATGTGCTTCTTCAATAGCCTCCACTTTTGGCTTCAACTTTTTCCTTCCTTCTACGTTATAGGACTCATTTTCTTGTTTGCTTCCTTATATTAAAGCTCAGGTTGTATTTTTAATTTATCAATAAAATATACTTATTTTCTAACACACAATTCCATTTCCAAACAACTTCCTAAGTCCCGTATTAGTTATATGTTTTAAAATATGGCTTTTTTGCAATAGGGTTTTCATGTAGACCTGGAATTAAAAATGCAACTAAGAATAACCTTGACATCCTGCTCCTGCTTCCCCCATCCCATTTGGCTATCACACCACCTGAGGCCCAGCCCCTGATCTAAATATTTTTCAATTTTATTTCAAAGCTTTCCTTTATGATTTGTTTCATTTTTTTTAACTTGAAAATTTATAACTTTTTAAAGACAACTTTCTCACTTAAAATGTGTTTGTATTATACTCAATGAACATGACTTGGGTAGTCTTTGATGTTGAAATTCACTGAGAGCTGTTTTTAAGATGGGGAGAGAGTTAATGGGAAATTTGAGGTCTGGTGTAGAAACACAGCGCAGAAAGGGAAGCCATAATAAAACCAGAACCAACAGGCCAGCAAGCACAGGCCCGGCAAGCTTGGAGGTAGCGATCACACAGGCAGCAATGATCAGGAGAAAGACACAGCACTCTCCAAGGAACGAGAAAAAGACAGCTCCAGTCGGATTTGATGAGGAGTTAGCAGGACCACTAACTGGTAATGTGCAATGAAGTGCTGGAGTTCACTTCAGCTTGAAAGAGGAAATGAGAACTTTTCTCTTTGTAGGGAATAACAATTAAGAACGTGAGTGATTAAGACCAGAAAGTTCAGAACATTAGATCGTTTTTATTTTTTAATTTTAATTTTTTAATGTGCATGTGTCTGTGTGTATGCCACATGCATGCAGGTGCCTTTGGAAGTCAGAATAGAGTATTGGGTCTCCTGGTTATATGTAGCTGGAAGCTGCCTGATGTGGATGCTACATTTTCTTTGAAAACATCAACATTAAGTTCTCTCTAGTTCCAGAATCAAATGGATTTCAAGGAACCTGCTTTTCTTTCTTCTCTCTCTTTCTCTCTCTCTCTCTCTCTCTCTCTCTCTCTCTCTCTCTCTCTCTCTCTCTCTCTTCTTCTTTCTTTCTTTCTTCTCTCTCTCTCTCTCTTCTTTCTTTCTTTCTTTCTTCTCTCTCTCTCTCTCTCTCTCTCTCTCTCTCTCTCTCTCTCTCTCTCTCTCTCTCTCTCAAGAGTATCTGACTGGGGGTCAGCAAGATGGCTCAGTAGTTAAGTGAACTTACTGCCACGCCAGACAATCTGAGTTTAATCCTCAGAACCCACTCGGTGGAAGGGAAAAAAAATGGCCCATGCACGTTGTCCAAAAGACTAGACACATGCATATACACACATGTGTATGCATTCTGTACACACAGAAATAAATAAATAATAAATAACTATAAAAAAATAAGAAAAGACTTTGGCAGAATTCTCATATACAAAACGTTGAATTTCTAGAAAGTCAAAGTACATACAACAGAAAACTGTTAACATGCCATGTGGTAGGTAATGAGATTCAGAATATATCTTCCTAGTTTTCAACAAACATCTTGAATAGTTAATAGTTTCCATCTTGATTAAATTGAAGCAAAAGTATAAAAATCTCCTCCTAGCTAGAGCTCAGAGGCTACATACATTGATTCCAAGCTTTTTTTTTTTTTTTTTGTCTTTTTTTTTTTTGTCTTTTTTAGCCCCTGAACTTAAAGTTCATACATTAAACACTCCTGGTTGTACACAAAAACATTTCAACTTCTAAAAGCACATTGGAGACACAGTGATAATATCAGCAAATGTTCATAACTGGAGGGAAGTACAGACAATCTAAGGATGGTGGATGCATGTGGGGTATGATCAATACATACTGATCTGGGGGCTGGACACAAAGAATAGAGAGCCAGTCAACAGCCTCTAGGCCCACACCCAGACATTTATGCCAGGAACATTAACTCTTTCTGTAGACACCAAACAATTATTTCACACAACAATAAATCTGGAAGGCAGACAGTATTTGTCAGAGCGATCAATGTATTGTAAGAATACCCTGAGTTTTATGACTTTATTTTGTCATATAAATTTCCAACTTAATTGTTAAATGTGGTTTATTTAGAGGGAATCTAACTAACCACTTACTTTTGTTCCTGTGTATCAGCAACTAGAAATAAAAGAACAGACTTTTTCTCAGTTTTCTATTTTTCCACCTAATATGGAACTCCTATGTTATAAAAACAATGCAAAAGAAATATAGAAATTCACTAACTTCTAACTTGTTATTACATATATTGCTATTCTCAGCACAAGAACTATGTTGACAAAATTTTGGCTCTCAGACACTTGAAATAAATCCTTATATTAAAAATGAATTTTGAACAGTTAGAGACTTCAAAACTTATTTTTAACATTCTTACATCATATCTAACTCTAAAGCATCAAAGTACACATTGGAAAAACAATCAGTATATCTATGAATTAAGATGCATTTGAGGCGCCCTCCAGTACGTCTTACTGTTTCTGTAACTTTGATGTACTACGTTCATTCAGCTATGTTTACCAAGCTCCTAGGAAGCACACAAATTGGTGAGGTGTGGGGATTTGTCTGAGGAAGGGAGAAGGCACTGAAGAATGTTAATTGACATCATTTAATTTATATGTCTACACTTCCTACTAAAACCAGAAGAAAGCATTGGGAGTCAGAGGGTGAAGAACATGAATTCATGAGGAGGCAACAAGAGGAAGCTGATAACATTGGAGGTGGGAAGCAGAACCTGACAGACATCTTGACAACTGTAGTTAGAGGTGGTATCTCTGGGGCTTTCTAATGGGTTAGGAGGGGCAGGGAGAATTGGGAAGGACTGACAGTGTTCCCTTGAGTGACTAGGCACAGGGTGTTTCCTGTCACTACAATCATGGGTGTCTGTGAGAAGAATGGGGATTAGGAGAGAGAATCAATACACATTTCTGAAAGAGATACTTATGGATAAGTCCAACTTGGTGTAGAGCACATAACTCAGAGAGAACTGCTCTGGGCAGGAGGAAGACATGTATCTGAGCGTAAAGAGAGTCACTTCCATTATGACTATGACTGAATACATCTTACTTTGACCTCAGAAGCTAAGCAGGGTAAGGCCTGCTTAGTATTTGGATGGGAGACAGGTAAGGCCCCCTGAGTAAGTCAGCTGCCTAAGCACAGCAGACAGAAGTAAAACACAGGACAAAAGGAAGCCCCAGGCAGCTCTTGGTCTACACAAGAACAGAAAAAGCCTCTCAAGGCAGCAATAGAAAAACCCCTGGACAGAGATGTTACAAACTCAGAAGGACATTTAGGGAGATATCTTTGTGGCTGATGCTTCAAAGAAGAAGAAACCAAAAAGTTCAGCTCTCAGGCCTGAAGGAGAGTTTTCACAACAGGGCTTGGAATTTCAAAGGTGAAACAATAAGTGTGAGCAGTGGCCCCACAGTCAGCCTGTGTCCTCTGCCATCACCATGCTAGAGGCGTCTTCAGTACTAGAGGAAGGACCAGGCAGATGCCTCCATGGCATCCAGGAGGTAGGACACTGGTCCATAAGAAGCCTGGCACTGCTGCAGGTATTTGGACTATGAGCTGTGCCCTCAGTTTGTGCCCTAAAGAGCTCATGAGCAAAAGAGGTCTGTAAACAGGTTGTGAAGCATGTTCTATGTAATATGTAATATGCACTATGTATCATATGCACAGGTCATGCAAAGGCTAGGAAATGCCAGTGGGGGGAACGGAGGCTCGGGAAACCACCTTTTGGAATGGTTGACTTCCAAAAGTAGGTCAGTTGGGCAGATTCACTGAAGAATCAAGAAGAAAGATATGAGAAGGGCAGGACACCATAGCAACAGAAGCAACTTGTGTGGAGACTGAAGTTTTTCTACTTTATAGTGTGGTTGGGGGGTGTCAAGAAAATCGGGGGGGGGTAGGATCCCAAATCTAAAGTGTCCTGTATGCTACAAGAAAAAAGACTAATAGATTGTCCTATACGGATGAAGATGAAGAAGCTTTCACAAACTCAAATGGTAAGCAATGGGAGACGGGGATGGGATTTGTGTTTTAGACCAGTTGTCCTCATAGCTAATGTACAATCGCTATGAAAACAGACTAACGTCGGGAAGAGGGGGGCGATTCCAAGACTGCCTCCTTAGTTGTGTCAAGGGTAAATGGAGCTTAAAACTTGGTGAATGGGGTTACGGAAGCACTGTTGTAAGCAACAACTGAATGGGAGATGGCTAAAATAGAGACAGCCTGATGTGGAGATAAAGGAAGAGACTACTGTAGAGTCTAGGAGATGAGTAGAGAGAAGGTATTATGGAAAATATAATGGGCTCGAGTTTGGATCAGCTGAGTTTGAAGTCCACAGGTGTCTAGCAGACAGCCGAGTCTGAGTCCAAGGCTCAGTGGAAGGATTTGAATCAGAGACCATTGTTCTTTAACGTTGGCTTCATTAGAGAGCAGAGAGATGGTTCAATGCTCAAATACTTTCTGTACAAGCATGAGGACCTAAGTTTGGATCACTAGAAATTATGTAAAAAGCTTGCATGATAGTTAGTACATATCAATAATTCAGCCTGGGGTAGAGCTAGCTGGCTTCCCAGTCTAGTCAATTGTTGAGCACCAGGCTCAGACAGGTACCATCCCAAAAGAAAAGAGAGAATTCACCTGGCGTTTACCTCTGTCCTCCACACATACACATAGCTGTATGCATACCTACATGTGCATGTGGAGTATACACATACACACACATATACAACAAACTAATTAACTAGTTAATAAATACATAAATACCATCTTGATTGAGGTCCCATACAAAAGAAGGCACTAATTTTATATCCATCAAATATTGAGAAAAATATTCAGGCATGTAACCAACATTAAAATCAAACTGTGGCAAATTTCTATCAGTCCCCAGAGGTCCACCCTGCCCCCTGGAGGCAGAAATTGGAGAGTCATCAGTATAAGGTACAGCTATACTAAGAGGCTGAGCCATGGGCCAGGCACATGCAAAGGCAGAACAGTCAGTCATACAAGTTAGACCTCATGGTAGCCTCAGAGGAGCAGGCTATGGGACACTCACAGAGGTGTGAGATGAGCCTGAAAGAGAGGTAGGGCTTTCGGGGAAATGCAACAGCCACCCGTGATCATAACTAAAGGCCAGAGAGAGGGAAGAGTGTTCAGTTGCCCAGCAACAGATAGTCAGGATCCTTTGCAATGAGGAGAAATGATTAAGGACAGCAAAGAGCTCAGAGGTACTACATCAGCTTGTGACAGATGCCTGGGCTTGAAGGGTACTTGCAATAAGGTACTTGGAAATGCAAAAAAGATCTTAGCCAGGTGTGATCACATGACAGTAAGTCCTGTGCTCAGAACAGAGATAGGCAGTTCCGGGACAGTCTGCTGCATAGTAAATGTGAGTCTAGGGTGAGACCCCTATCTCAAGAAACAAACCCTACTGTCCTAAGCCTGAATGGAGTTAGAGAGCTGAAGAGCTGAGCTTCCTTGTCTGCCACTCACTATGTGACCATAGATAAGTTCAATTTATATGAGCCTTGTTGCTTGTCTCTAAAATACAGTGGCTTAATCAGATGGCCTCCACTGTCTGTTCCAATGATAATGATGACCCTTGCAAGAGTAATTTCAATGCATTGTTAGGAACAGTGTGACTTGAAATGATCCATGGGAGCGACCTAGAAACCATCCTGAAAAGACCAAAACAAAACAAAAACAGAGGCAGAAAGATACAACAGATACCAAGTTTTCCTAGAATCTTTCAGAGAACTCCAAAACCATGTGGCAGTCTTCCAAGGTGTTGATGGGGCATTCAGGCCATCAGCAGCAAACTCAGAAGAGTTAACATTTGTACACATTGCAAATGTCAGGAACTCTGCCAGGCACCTCACATGTAGCTAAGGCTAGATGGCCAGTGTGCTTCCTCTCTGACAGACTCTCCCATCCCTGGACATTGTAGGTAAAATGAAAATTTACATCACAGTAACCATTTAAGGAGCATTAAGGATAAGGTTTCTCTTAAATCTGTATCCTAATGTCTCATAGAAATTTTCCATTTATAATCATGGGAGCAAACCATAAGAAATCATGCATTCAGAAGGCATTAAGTAAGAGCAGATGGGTTTAAATTCACTTCCAGATATCTCCACGACATGACAACTGCCTAGAGTTAGTCACCTTTCAATGTCACACACCTTGTCTTGTATCCATTTGAGGACTGTATGGTCTCCTATCTCTAGATTGATACATATAGTTAAATCTGTTCAATTATGTAATCTAGTATCAATCAAATTACAATCCACATGTCTCTGACATATATGTACATGAATGTGAGTGTCTATTCTATGTGATCAAAAGTCATGACTCTTGAAAAATATCTGTGTCTCAGCTCCCTTATCTCTGGTCATCTTCTCTCTCCTTTGAAGCCTTGGCAAGAAAAGTGGGAATAAGATCCTTACTGCCGAGTCCTCTGAAAACCTAAGGCATCTAAGACAGTGGGCATGGAACTCACACTTCAGTTGTAATTAAATTCATTCCCAAATGACACATCTTTTGGCTTTTGTAGTAAATTGTCTCTTACCTGGTGTACCAAAGGGAAAAATCCACACACATCACTTATAATGGGAAATCACAAACTTAATGTGACTAATCAAAGATGTGAACAAATACATACTTGTTATAGAATATCATTTCTTCCCACTAACACATTATATTTGTATGGTTTCTTAAGTCAAAACATTTACTTATGTTTAGGCAATTCTGTCAGTTTGAAATAATTGTATTTTCTGAATTTGATAGAGTATTCCATAACACTTGATAGCTGCAACAGAATAATGAATTATAAAATGGCAACAGTAATGATGATGAATATATTGGGGGGGGGGGAAACTCACTTAGCCGATTATAAAAAAAGGAAATATTTACAAACCAAATCTTAATATCTGGTCAGTTATGGCCATCCCTGCAAGCTTTATAAATTAAAGTTTTGGAGAGAGACAGCTTATTGGATAAAAAGTTGTTTTGACCATTGATAGCTAGTTACTTTAAAAAAAAAATCATTGTGGATGTATTTTAAAATACTTTAATCATTTATGGAAGTGTAGATAAAGACCTTTCTAGATATCATTACTAGTTCAGAATTAATTAAAAGATAGACCATGATTTAAAGATAAGTTTTCTGGTTGGAGATTTAAGTCAAGGGTAGAGTGCTAGCCTATGAAGAACAAGACATGAAAAAAAAGGATGTCAAGAATGTTTTTTCAGACACATAATTCTAACTAAATTAATATGTGCATATTCTTCATAAGACTGCTTTCATTTTTTAAGTATTTCATTTCAAGTAGAACAAATCAATAGTGCGATTTATAAGTATCAGAAAATATAAACCATGAACATATAAGAAAAAGCAGGCACAGGCATTCTCAGAAGCAATCTACTAAGAAGCAAATGGTCCAGTCTTGATTGTAAACACAGAAAATCACAGTTACACACACATTAATGAAGTCACTCTAACCCATTTTTACATGCTGCCTAAGTTAACTATGGATATTCAAACTCCTACAAAAGGAGATGAACAATTCTCTGCATAAATGTGTTATGAACACTAACTCTACAACTATAAAAAGAAAATCTTAAATTTGTGTGTGTTGTGTACACATGTGTATGTGCAAGCACCTGTGCATGTCTGTGTGGAGGCTGCAGGCTGACACTGGGTGTCCTCTTCCAACTCTTACCACTGTGAACTTTGAGACAGGTGCTATCATTGGAGCTTACTGTCCTGGCTAGACTGGCTGGCTAGAAAGCCCAGAACCCTTCCTTTACCATCTCCCAGGCTTCCCAACCCAGGTTCTCATGTTTGCAGGCACATTACCCACACACTGCAGCCCCTTATTCTGCAACGTTTAAAAACAAAACATTTTAGTAGTTTGAACACTATTCTTCTTGTACTTGAGATTCTGGATTTATTTAATTTCTGACAATGTAGCTAATACTATTGCCTTAGCAATAATAGTAGAGCTAATCCTGGAATATCCTTGTCTAAGGAGATATCAAAAGTATATCTGCAGAGCATTTTCAGGTGGCTCAGGCTGATTTTTAAAATGGTTGAGGGAAAAAGATAAAAATGGGAAGAAAGAGGGAGACACAATGATCTAATCTTGTAACGGCATGATACACAAACATACACACTTATTATGCTATCTCTTAAATATTTTTTAAATAAAGTTAGGAAGAAAAGCCCCCACACAATTTAATAAGATTAAGTACCACTTGTTTCAGGGACTGCTAGATTGGATGTGACACCTAAGCCAGGAACCATTATTTACACTATGCTCTTCCAGCTGTCTCCATCAGGCTGAAGGGATTTCATTTATTTAAATGAGAGGAAAGTGCAGATTTTCTTGGGCAGTGGAGACGGGAGAAAAGCTTCAAAGTTTGGGAGTCTGCCTGTCACACAGATGCCACACTGGGTGAGGATGGGCTCTGAGTTGCCTGCTCCATTCTCTCCTACTGGCTGCCTGATGGCTATCTGTGGGGAGACGCCAGGAGCCTTCCGAGAAAGCTGGAGTGCACAGATAAGATAAGAACCAAACAGGAGCCCCACATGGAAGGGACAAGGATCTCCCTGTGGTTTTCATTTGGATGGATCTCCAGATAGGAGCAGGTAGGAAAGTGGAGGTGATAAAGCTGACATTCCAGAACCTCCTCTGCTAAGCTTCTTGGAATGATGGTTTATAAAACTACAATTGCATTGTTAATGGATGTGTTTTTCATGCTTACTGCGCCAAAAGAAGGATGGCGGTGCAGTACCCTGAAACTGAGGGCAGGGGGGATAAATGTTAATTTTGGAACCCAGAGAGTGGAGGCTCAAGGATGGTGTCTTTAAAAAGATAAATGTGAGTATTTTGAAAAACTCCTGTTGGGTGAAAATATTTTCTCCACTATCCAGAAAACAAAGAAAAACAGTGAGAATTGACAATACTGTTTTAGAAAGACACCCCTACCTAATTTGTTACCTACACACACACACACACACACACACACATTCTTTTAATTGACTCCAAGCCAGCACATTGGCTCACACTATCTTACTCGTGTATCATTTTCTCTTTGTCATACACACAAGTCATAGCTGGGGATTTCAAAGTGTGGTGGAGCTAAGCTGAGATTCCAGATCTCAGTGGGGTTGGCATGAGAGCCAGTCTCTTCAGTCACTGAGAAGACAATATCCTAGGGAGACTGGAATTAGTCCTATTTTGCACCATTCAAGCCAAAATGCTACTTATCAAGAACCAAGTAACTGCTAGCTAATGGCTATAGGGGGAAAACCATGGCATTTCAAACTGTACACCTCTTGGCATACGTGAGAATAGTGGATAAATCCCCAGGAAGCTTGACTATAACGTGAGGGTAGCTAGCTCTTGAAGGAGGGAAAATTGCAAATGTGAGAAAGGCAAGTTACCTCATCTGACTGGGAGGGACTGATTCTGGGCATGGGCGACACTTGGGGCGTTTTCAACTGTGTGCTATTGCCTTCTGGCACAAGCTCCCGATGCACCGTCTGGATGTGGTTCTGGAGTTCGCTTTCAGACTCAAACTTGACATTGCAGCTTGAACAACGTGTCTTCAGTCCCCCTGCCTTGCCTTTGGCCTCCATGGCACTCAGATGCTCATTCTGGCCCAAACCCGGTCTGCTAGCACCAGGAGGGAGACTGAGGCCCGGGCTACTGCTCTTACTGAGATTCACACAGCCAGCACACAGACCATATGGCAGGCCATTGATATCAAGTTTCACCAGGTCTTGCTTGGAACGGAACTCTTTGAGGCAAGATGCACACTTGTACAGTTTCTGAACATGCTGGCCACGCCCAGTGGTCTGCATGGTGGACCCATTCCCTGTCTTCTGCATGTGGAAGGTCCCATGAATTTTGAGTTCCAAGGTGGAGGTGACAGTTTGCATGCACACCACACAACGAAACCCAGTCAGTGAATTCCTCAAGTCGGGGTGCATCTGGCAGTGCTCCAGAAACTCCTCTTCGCTCTGTAGGGGCATCTTGCAAATGCGACAGTTTCCAGTATCCAGGCTCTTGCTGTGTGTGACTTTGTGTTCAGTGAGAGTTAAGAGGGAAGGGAAGCGCTCTCCACAAATAGGGCACATGTAGTGTTTGACAGGGCCTAGGTGGGTCTGCATATGTTCGCGGAGCCCATTTTCAGAGAAGAAGGTTCGCGAGCAAACGTTGCACTTGTAATTCCCTTTAATGAGCTCTGCTTTCTTTTTCACAATGGCACTCTCTCCGGGTCTGATGTTGTGGTCCCGGAGCTGGTGGTTCTGCAGCAGAGTCTCCATGGTGTAAGCCGCCCCACAGATGTCGCAGCCGTACATGGGTTCAGAGCTGTCCACATCCTCTTCACTCCCATCATGGCTATTATGGGACTCCTGGCTGTTGGTGAGCAAGGTCTGCAGCTCTGCCTCCTCCTTCTGAACCTGCTCTGAGGCCCCATTTGTGCCACAGTTGGGTGTCTTGGTTTCAAACACACAATGCTTCTCCCGTAGGTGCTTCTCCAGCAGGATGACGGCGTGGAAGGCTTTGCTACAGAACCTGCAGTTGTACTTCTTGCTGTGCGTGGTGATGTGACACTGCAGCTCTACCTCGGTGCCGAAGGACTCACCACAGAAGATGCACTTGTGCACCTTGCCTTGATTCTCCAAGTGGTTGTGCTTCACATGGAGCTGCAGGTCGGTCTCGTTGCGGAAGTCCCAGTTACAGGATGTGCAGCGGTACACCTTCTTCTCATTGCTGTGCTTCACAGCCAAGTGCAGCTGGATGGAGACCTTTGAGTCGAACACTTCCTGGCAGAGGGTGCAGCGGAAGAAGACAAACGTGTGCATGTCCAGCAGGTGCTTCTGGAGGTCATCCACGGAGGTGAACTGCTTGTCACAGCTCTCACAGATGTAGTAGGTTGAGGTGATCATGAAGTGGATGGTGACATGCTTTAGCAGGGACTCTTGGTTGGGGAATTCCTTGTTACACTGAGGGCAGGTCAGTTTGGGCAGTACGGTGTCCAGGTGGGTTTTGAGGTGAGTCTGAAAGCTGTCTAGGGACGTGTACTTAGCACCACACTGATTACAGATATATTCTCCAGCAGAACGGGCAGGGCCACCTCCTACTGCTTGCATCATCTTAAGAGATGTCTGCTCTATGGCCACAGGAGACAGGGGGCTCAAGGCCCGGGATTTCTTCCCATTGTGAATATAATTCAGGGCTAAGGGAATGTTTTTATGATTCTCTTTAATATGCTTATTCAGTTTAAGAACACTGTTGAATATTGGCGAATTCGTACAATAGGAACAGGAATAGACTTCAACTACAGGTTCTTTTGGAGTCCCAAGCACAGGAGACCCAAACCGAGAACCACTGAGGTCACAATGGACCTGCCTTATATGCTCTTCGAGGGAAGAGTCAGTGAGAAACCCCATGTAACAATGGGGACAAAAGAAAGCATTGCTGTCCTTGGCTGCAGGGTTGGCAAACCCGTGAGAACATCGGATATGCTCCTGAAGGGTGTTGAGGTCGTTGACAACTTCAGAGCAGAAGTTGCACTGATAAACAATGGCAGGCATGGCCGAAACAATCAGGCCTGGGTCCTGAGCTTCGTGAGCTTGTTTAAGATGTTCATTTAGGTTATAGAGTGAGGGCAAGACCTCCAAGCAATACTGACAGATATGGGCCTGTTCTGGCTTATCTAAATGCATAGTTTTCAAGTGAATCTGCAGAACTGCAAGGCTTGAAAATAACTGCTTGTTGCAGTAGATACAGCTGTAGGTGACTTTTGCTTGTTTACTAGAGGGGCCAGTCATGTCGGAGGTCTGCTGCGCAGCTCGCTTCCTCCCTCGGCTCTTTGGAATTGGTGGCGCGGCCTCCACCATGGTTGAGCTGTCCACTGAGAGATTGGAGTCGGGAGTGGTGCTGGACACAGAGGTGTACCCCACGGTGACCAGGGAAGGGCTGTTGCTGTGATTGCAGGACTCCGGTTGCTGGTGACTGTCCATGTGGCTGTACAACTCCTCGACAGTGAGGAAGCTCTCCGAGCAGATGCTACACGAGTTCTTCTTTTCGCCTCCATGCACCTGCTCTATGTGGTTCACGAGGGAGGTCTCCTCCACAAACAGCTCGTGGCAGTCCATGCACTGGAGGGCCGCTCGATCCTCATTTGGGGAGCACTCGGGGTGGCACTCTGCAATGTGCTTCTGGAGATCCTCGGGGAAGTCAAAGCCTTCTTCGCACTGGCTACACTTCTGCGTGTCCTTCATCTTCCAGTCCTCCATCCTGGAGCCAGACTGGGAGCCGTCCTTGTTCCGCTCATGAACCTGCATGTGTCCGTGCAAGGAACTAGAGGACAGGAAGCCCCGGCGACAAATGGCACATTTATATGGCTTGTTGGACGTGTGAGTCTTTAAGTGGATCTTCAGATGGTCACTCCGGGAGAAGGCTGCGTCGCATTCACTGCAGTGGTACTTCTTGTCCCCGGTGTGGAGCTTTATGTGGCGGTCACGGCTCCGCTTGTGTTTGAATAGTCGACTGCAGTAGGTGCATTTGAAGGGCAGCTTGTCACTGTGGCTCTGCTCATGGTGCTTTAGGTAGCTGAGGCGGCTAAACGACTTGTCACAGAACTGGCATGGGTACGGTAGACCAGGGCCACCTTCTTCCTCTCCAAAATCACAACCTTCTCCATGGCTGGGGGAAGTCTGGTCTTTACTGGAAGGTGAGGAGGCTGGCCATGAGCAGGTGGGGTCATCCTCAACATCAACTCCATCTGCAATGAGATAAGACAGGACTTATCACTCCACATGCTGAGAACTCAAGAATGCCTCGTGCACGCCATTTCAGTGAACACGCACTTGGGCCATGTTCAACCTTTCGGAGGACAAAAAAAGAAGAGCAAGCCTTTGACTGAGACATTTTCAAAGCTGAGCCCCAAGCTTTTATTCCTCATTTATTTTTTGCTGGTTTGTAAAATATAAAGAGATATTAAGTAGTTCTATGTCTAAATTACCCCTTTATTACTTTTTATCATTTTTCCTTAGACATGAGGCATATATTACACATTGACAATTTTATTAAAATGCAGATTTTAATATATTTAATGTTTCTTCTGTATTCATTCTAAAATGATTTGCATATTCTGTGAGCATGTGAAGAAGCAAATGAAAAGGAAATATTACAGGAGTGATTTAAAATTAATGCAGTCAACCCAGATGTCTAATATTTAATAAAAAATTCCCTCTGCATTTTGCTTGTTTTTCTATAAAAAAGGCAATTTTGAAGACCAAAAGTCTTTTATAGGGTTCTTATTGATACAGACCTTATTGCTTTCAGCCAAAAAATATTAAAAAGCACATGAAAGGAGACAGAAGACACAATAATAATTATGTCTTGTGTAATGAAACACAACCCGGTTTTCCTTCAATAACTGAGATTCAGAAACTGTAGGCCAAAAAGTGGATCATTAAATGTTAGAAGACACTGCTAGATATTACATACAGCTAGGATCAGCCAGGATCAAGAAAAAAAATGAGAGTTTTAGGTGGACCAGATTGTAATCGTGTATTTTGTTGGAAAAGTTCAAGAGGTGCTCCACCATTTCTTCCTTCTGTAAAAAGCATCAGTGGCCTGGACTTCCTTAGCTAAACAGGACCCGCACTTTGAGGTGAACAGAGACAAAGCAACTTGTGAAAAACTGGAAACAGGAAAAGTGATAAATGATTATGGTAAATGCTGAGAGATTTATGTGCAGCAAAGAGCAGACAAACAAGGCTGCCAGCCAGATCAAGTTTAGCACGTCATGCATCAAGGAACTCAACCTTAGATAGCCATTAAGTGGTGGGTTTTGGTCACATGGTGGTCCCCTTTTTTCTGCTGTTACCCTAACATCCAAGTAAAAGAAATGATTGACGCCCTCAAAACAGGTTTTAAAAGCTGTTTTGCTTTTTACAGTAATTTCTCACTCAAGGTCAGAAGAAGTTTCAAAAGTATTCAAAATCCAAATGATATGTTCCAAAGTTCCAAAAAGTAAAGGGCTGGGATAGGGTGTAACAACATTTTTTCTTAGAAATATAGGTAGGTTCTGAAAGTTGTTGATAATGATTGAACCCAGAAAGCTAAATGGCTCAGCGCTAAGATTCATACACAGGCAACATGATGAACACAAAAGCAGAAATGGGCAGGCTTCACGGGATGAATTCCATGTCTGCTTTCTTTAAGGTAACAAGATTCTAGTAGATGGCCAGCCTCCTCCTTATCCACAGGAAACAGATGAGGATCGCTCCTTTCCTGCATGGAGGAACTGATGACAAGGCCATCTCACTATCGATGCCAGATGGCAGCACTCTCACCCTGAGAAAACAGCCAAACACCAGTCCTGGATCCCTGCCCAAAGCAACAAAGCAAGTTGAAAAGCCCATGATTCAGGCTCCTCTTGTATGTGACTGTCATAGTCCCTCAAGTTTCCAGCTTAGGACAGTAGTAGCAGCTAAGAGTTACATGAACACATCAAACACATGCAGATACACTCAACTCATGCACAATACATGTGGAAGCAACTATCAGAAACCAAACCAAAGGCAACAAACTACCCGCAGGATGGCAACAGCAGAAACAACGGGACAATGACTTGTTTCTCCTTCAAAAGATGCACACACTTGGTATCCTTGGAATTGACCCAAAATTTCGATCGATTCTTCCAACTGAAAACATTAATAAATTTACTTCGCATTCTAGGTTCAGGATCCTGACATACTGCACGTCTGTCTTTTACATTTAAATCCTGCTGCTTTATTTTAAAATATTTTCAAACACATCATCTCATTTGCACATTTGGAGAAAGCAGTGAATAAGCATGTTTTAAAACATGTGAAGACGCCAGACTGCTATGAAATGAACTAGTGAGCCTGAAATTCTAGCAAGCAATTTATCATTAAATCTTAGACGACGTCTGGGTATAATGTATCATTATTACAGATGCATGAATAATCAGGGGGCAATAGGCCATTGTAAAAACAAAGTGTACAATCCCTGACATCAGGTATGTATAAAGAACCGTGAAGGAAAGAGGCATTATTACAAACAAAGAAAAAGGAGTATAACACCCTGCTAAATCAGGTTTTTGTCTGAGGTCTGTACTTGATCCCACCTTTTAGGATCAAGTTTTTGACTGGAATTCAGAGTACGGGAAAGGTTGTCTGCCCTGCCTCATCCGTGCCTCTCGTCCCTGTAGTTGAGGGGGACAACCACCCACAAACTCATACATCTTAGGGAAGGGGAGAGGACTGCGCGGGGGAAACTTGAAGCCAGAAGTGTCATTTTCTGGAGTGAGAAGTGAGCCTGAGAACCAAGGCTGCTTCTCTAAAAGGCTGATTTCTGCTTTACCATCAAGATGGCAAAAAGTTTACTGGCCAATCCTATAAATGTGCAGAAAAAGGAAGGAACAAGAAACTGAACTCCCATAGGGCTTGGCTCATGTGCTGTTCTCTCAAGATGTGCATGGTGGGCTGTGTCTGCCATCCTGTCTCTGAGGTCTTCCCGACTCTTCCAGAGCTGCCTACCCCTATTAAGTGAGCAGTCTAAAGGAACGCTTCATGCTAGTAAAGGCTGCAATTTCATTTTCTGATTCATGGAAGAGACTACGGTGCATTCTCTCAACTCCAGACTCGGAGTCAACTTGAACTTTGTCCCTTCTGCTCTGTATCCTGGCAACTCACTGTACATTTCAATACGGGCTACTTCGAATATCCATGTTAAGTTTTAGAATTTGGAATCAGTCACTTCACACTCCTTGACTCTCGGAGAGCTAAAGTAAGGCCTTGCAGCGGGGAGAAGTTGCTGGGAGTCCACTCTGTGGCCTGGAAGGCTATTTAAAGATGCAGATGTGCATGCTTAGTTAGTGCAGATGTTTTCCTACAGCGACTGCACTTGCCGAGTTTCACCATTTCCATAAAGCACATTAAAACAAGTGTGTGAACACTCTGAGATGAAAGTGTCCAGCACTCCTGAGACTTGCCATGGAAAGTAGAGCCGCCTGACTTTTCTCCAAGCAGACAGGAATGCCCATGATTCAGCAGCCTGAGTAAATAAAAGAGGTCCTTATTTCCTAATTTTGCTGGCTGGCCACACTGCAGTGGCCTCTGAGCAGCTGCCAAAGGGGATGTAGAGCTGGAGCTACACCCAGCCGCTGAAGGCCTGTCTTTGTTAGCCAGCCAGGCTTTCCCGACCATCTTCTGGCATTGAAATTGCCATATCCTGCAAGGAAGACCTTCACCTCAAGCTCAGTGACTCTCCAACCCACCTAAGAGGATATAATACCAGATTCTGCCCCGTCTGTGTCAGGGATGGACAGCTGGAAACTCAGTTAGCAGCAGAGCAACACCTGTTCCATCATATTATGGACAAAAGTACTTACCAACAGAAAGTGAAGTCAAGTTCAGACCTACATCACAGCAATAAGGGACCAGAGCACAAAGTAGCTTTGTGATGTGGGCCTTCGACTCTTATATGCTAGCCTGAAGCAGCAAGCAAAGATGGAGATAATTTGATCCTGGCTATTGCAGATGGAGCCACAGGCATGCTTGGCAGGGCCACCCTGTTATCCAAAGGAACAAGACAGTCTAAGTTTATAACCTGCCATTGTAGAAATGAAGCAGGGAAGGTTCCAGATACTGTTTGCCTTCCAAGTCTAGGAAATGCAGCCAGAAATAAAAATAATGGGCCAAAAGAAAGAGGATGAGGATCCATTCAGGCGAGTCAGGAGTGTGGCCCAGTCTTGTTTCTTATCATTAAGCAGGTCTTAGTGTAAGGCTCATGATTCTTGGGCCAGGAGCCAAGCCTGTTGTGGTCAACTCCAGTATTATAGGCAATTTGAAATCATTTAGAAGAAATGAAAGTTACAAAACACATTGGATCCCTCTCAATATTAAAGAATTAGGGAGCTAGATAAACGCCTCAATGAGTATAGCATCTGCAGCCAAGGCTGAAGGTCTGAACTCACACCCCAGCTCCACACTGCAAACAAATGATTAAATAAAAAGATGGCTGTGGCTGTATACACTTATAATCCCACTGATGGCTGGTAGAGGCAGAAAGATCCTAGAGCTGCAGGCAATCTGGTTGAAACAGATCTATGCACTCCAGGTTCAAGGAAAGATTGTTTCTACTTTAGAAAATGAGGTAGATGGTAACTGAGGAACAGTCAAGGTCAACCCTGACTTCCTCATGTGTGCATACCCACATTACAGAAATTACATACATCTAAGAAATCTTAGAAATTAGGACATGCAATAATTTGTGTGATACTCAGCTCTTTCCAGGGCTGGGTTAGTAAGAAGCCAGCTTTCCAATCTCTAACACCGAGTTCTTTCAGAATCACAAGAGTTCCCTTGGAACATCTCATCATAGACTCAGTACCATGGGTATGCAAGTGCCACACAGAAAGGTTTCCTTAATGCAGAAGACTTTTCTGGAAAGGTTACTCTTCAAATGTGTGTAAGTGAAAGAATTATTTACAGGCCTGGTCCATCCATCTATATGCCAGGTGCCATGACACAGGCAAATGGAAAATCAGGAGTCTGGAGTTTTATTTTGAGCTCCATAACTGACTTGGAGAGTGACCTGGCCAAGTCATTTAATCTGCCCTACCTAAGAATTTCACCTGCAATATGAAGATAATAATTCTCACTACTCATTCTCCAGGGTGTCACAAAGATTAGTGGCCGTTTCTGGAGCACCTCATCACTGCTGAAGAAAAGCTGCACACTTGTACAGTGACACCGAGAAGGGTGCCTTGTGCTCTGTCTCCTTCCAAATGTCCACCTATTTGGTATAAACACATTCTCCTATTTTCTTTTCTTTAATAGAACTCCTGGTGTACAAGTTCTAAAGAGTGACCTGTTAGAAATCTATAGTGCCGGAAGCATTCACAGTTAGTGTATACAGCCAACAAGAAAATAAAACATGAATAGTTGGTGATATCTAAAAATTAATGGAGCATAAATCCATGCTATATTCCAAGCATTAAATTATCATACACAAGATATAATCTTGGGTGTATAAAACTAGGTAACCTTGGAACAGTACGTTACTATGTAATTCTCAAGCTAAGTATATAATTTTGAAATTACCTCCCTTCCCTTTTAAACATGAGCAACACAGCCATGGCATTATTTAACATCATAATAAGTTAATTTAGTAGATCGTTTTTGTAAGTGTTGGGCAATAGGTTAAAACGTAAGACCAAAGCAGATTTCCAGGTTTGTCCTGCTTTCTTCGTTTGACTCTTTATGTCTGCCTGCTGTCTACTTCAGTGGGCTTGAACTTGCTCCATTCATTAGCTCAGAACCACCTTAACACAGGCTGGGACTCCTGAGGGAGAAACACAGGTGCACAGGAATGCCAACAGCTTGGGCCCTACTGAAACAGCACAGTAATTTGAACTGTGTGTTTAACAGACAGGTGACAAGGGTGCTTGTGTTTTTTCCTGTGCTATCACAGTAACAATTTTTCCATCATTTTTAAAGCCACCAAGACAAATTATGCAATGCATTTCTACAGCAATGATTTAAATTCCTAAAAGATGTGGTCATTCTAAATAAATTATTTCGTAGTCTCAAATCACCTCTTTCTTTCATTCTTAACTGGAATGCCCAAAGCTAACGGGAAGCTGCAGCTTTAATAATATTTAATGTGTGTGTGTTTGTCTTTTTTTAAAATCAACAGCTCCACATTAAAATCATTCCTATACCATATAATATATTTAACTGACTGAAAATTAATACTTTTTACAGGGTGCTCAAAAGAGAAATATGAACTTTAAAATTATTTATTATTCACAGGTGCTTGAAAAGTCTGTAATATTCTAAATGGTTCTGGAAGGACCACTTAAATGCTTTAACAGTCAGGTTGTAGAGAAAGGATGGTCACCCACTAATGGCAAGAGTGTCGGGAGTGGGGACTGCTGTCACATACTTTAACAAAGTCTTAAGAAGGATTCCAGATCTGAGAACTTGGGGGTTATTTTTTTCCTTTCTAGGGTTATTATGCCCTCGTTGTGAAACAAATGACTTATTTTTTCCCCTACCGCCCCTTGAGCACTCCCAATGACCCAGTGCAGGAGATAAGAAGTTAGTGTTCTTTGCTCTTCTTGGGTGATCTTAGACTTTCACAGCCTTGCAGAGTTTGGAAGGCAATTTGCATAGAGTGTGCAGCAAGGACCACAAATGCTTTGCTTGCCATTGCTTAAAGTTCATCAGAACAGACGGCGCTTGATGAATTCCATCTTCCCGGGCCAAATTAAACAGCGAACAGCGCATTCTTAAGTAGTTCACACTCAGACTCCACCTCTCCAATGAGGAAAAAGTTGACACAAAAGCAGTTCAAGAAAGGTCCTCATCTCACGGAAACCAAGGCAGACAGAAGAAAAAGTAGTTTCCCAGTATGCTAGTGTGAGGAGGAGGGGGGACTGAGAACTGTTTTGCTTTTCCTGTCTTTGGCTCCCTTAAAGCTATATGTCACTAATGATAAGCACCAACTTCTTGGCGTTCAGTAACAGGCAGCCGTGTGTAGCACATCTGTTCACAGCACCGGGAGTGATCACATTGCGTAAGCTGTGGAACATGTTTTTCTTTGCTTTGGCAATGACAGGCATCACAAAGTACTTAGTCCCCTTTCTTTTACTTTGTGTGTGTGTGTGTGTATGTGTGTGTGTGACCACATGTGCAGGTGTACACGTGTGCTTGCACATGTGGAACCCGGAGGTCAAACTTGGGTGGTCTTCCCTGAGACACTACCCACTTTGTTCCCCTTTTGAAAAATTTTGAGTCAGGGTCTCCCACTGGCCTGGAACTGGCACATTCAACTTGGCTGACTAGGCAGTCAGCCCCAGGGATCCGCCCTCCCTCGGCCTCCTGGTTTGGGATTATATGTGCATACACCAGGCCCAGATGCTGAGATTTAGACTCAGGCCTCCAGAGGGCTTGCTTACTAAGCAAGTGTTCTATGGACGGAGCCACAAGCCTCTCCTCTATGCAAACCTCAAGACATTAGTTACTACATATAGTCTTGTGTTTGCCTATAACCCTTTAGCACAAATAATTCTTTAAAACACATACTTGTTGCTGTTCATTCATTTATCTAAAATGTATTCAATACCATGTACTTGTGTTCTGGTTAGAAACTGAACCCTGAACTTCCCAGCTACCTCTTTCAAAAGATTTCCTTGTGTAGAACACCAAAAAAAAAAAAACCCTTTGGTCTACCTCACTGGTAGGCTTCTAAGAAGCAAATATGATATCTGAGCTGGGACATAAAAATGAACAGAATTAATACTTCGAGAAAAGCCATGTTATCTGTCAGGTACAGGGGATGGTGCGGACAGAGTGAAAAGGAACAGAAATCCCCACTGGCTCACTGCTTTCCTCGCGTTGAGAGTGCGATCATTTTAAGTGTCTTAAATGCCTAAATGACACAATGACACATTTTTTTTTTTTTAAAAAAATCCTTCTCAAACAAAACCTCTGAATACAACTTGCACATTTCTTGAAAGCTAAAGTACATGAGCACAATGCCTCACAACTGGAAAGTTGTGATTAATTCATTACTGTAACAAAAGCCCCACAATGGAACAGTGTGTATCATAATCAGGAGTCATATGCCAAACGCCAAAACTACTCTAATCCTTGACGCAAATTCTATTTTGCCTCAAAATCCCTTGCACTAGTATAAATTATGGTCTAGCAAGTTTGAAAGCAGCAACTACATCCTTTAAGGAATACCTAATAAGATTCATAGGGCCCCAATGTATATTATTAGTGACTTGGTGTGGGGGGCCAGAGGGGGGTGTGCACATGTGTAGATGAGACACGACTACACACGGAAACCAGAGGCCAACCTTGGATGTCATTCTTCAGGAACCTACCATCATGTGCTGTGTTGTTGTTTACTTTGTCTTTGAAACAAGGCCTCTCACTGGGAAATGAGGTTTATCAGGCCAGTAAGTCCCAGAGTCTTAGAGTGATCATTCCACCAGGCTCACAGTTTCTTAAGGACCTGTCATAAATCAGCAGGATTTTCTAATATAATAAAAAGAATCAAACTTTAGCATTGACGGTTATGTAATGTTCCTGGGTTTTATCTCAACTCCAAAGGCTGTGGTCTAGGGCTGAAAACTTTGAGTCACAAGGACCTAAAGAGTACAGCAATGGGTCTGCTACCCTGAAATTTACCTGTATGATATCCATGGCAGCCGTAAAGTACAACGTGTATTTTTGGCAGTTTGAAAAAGGCCACTGTGTGTACTTCACTGCAGACAAGGCCACTGGAGAATACAAAAGTGTTGAAAGGCTAAAATTTAATTAATGAACAATTAGCACCCCCTGTGGATTCATTGTGCAGTAAAGTGATAAATAGGGTTTGTTAATGTAGAAAAAGCTGTTACAGAAATGGGGGCTGGTTTTGCCACAATGATCCATTTACTATTGCAAACCAATTGATCTGCATGTTCTTGATTTGGATATTCCTATGGCTAATGTGTGATAGAAACATTTGGGTTCTGTGGCAAACAATCCGTTTTAATTTTGTGACGGCGCAGACTTCTTCAAGCACAATCATGTAACTCAGAGAAGTTGTGTTTTACCTGGTTTTCTTGCATTTTATGAAGATGCTGCATGCTATTGTGGTAACTGTAGATATGTAAGAAAGTGATTTTGAAACCTTGTGTCAGGAAGGTCTGCAGAAAGGCCAGGCCACAAAGCATCCTCAGAAGATAGAGTGTCCACAATATCCCAACAGAACTGAAACCTGAAATTGCAAAGGGAAGTAGATCCCAAGCAGCAGAGATGGAGTATGAACAGGGTTCTTCAGCACATAGAAGATGGGTTTAAATGTGTGCATATAAACAGCACACTCTGCAAAGGACAGAGCTGTCCTGGTTATAAAAACAGCACTACCCTGCTCATATAATATCGAGTAACTTTATAGGTTAATATTTTTATTTTATTTTATGTAGTCATTCATATACTAATATAACATTAACATTATTCATTTATAATTTATTTGTTAATGTTTTATTAATATTTAATATGAACATTAATGCTTATATTTATTTATCTTTGTATTTTATTATACAAATTATGAATGGAGCTATTCTGAAACTAAGTCTTCTGATGTTTAAGATGATAAATTTTCCTCAAATTCTACCCACTTTTGGTTCCGCTGTCTCTGCCCTGGAACAGGACCTCAGGATGACCAGAACAATAAAGTGCATTCACAGTTAGAATCACAGAACCTTGTGTGTCACAGGAATGCTGTTACCACTGAAATCACAGAACCTAGTACCCGCACATACATGCGTTCACCAGTTCAAACCCACATCACTCTGTGTATAAACACACCAGTATGCTCAGCCAGCGTTAACAAAAATGTTCAAAATGGAGTATAATTTTTGTCAAAGCAATTTTTCAGAGATTTCAGATATTTCTCATTACAAGAGTTAATAACAGCAATTTACCACCTAACATACATAACTATTTCTGTAAACATATTTTAATTAAATACTTCTTTAGGCAACAATGTTATTTTCATGGTATGTTCACTTATCTATAATTTCTATATAATTATCTGCAATACATCATTTACATATATACATAATCATTTTAAAATTTTATGCATATATATACATGTACACACACATATATATCTAACATTAAATGTCCTGCTAAAATTCCTAATACCAATTATAGTTAGCCCTGAGAACTGTTACGGTTTTTCACTATTCTAACATTTACTTTGTCCACACTTAAAACACTTTTTAAAACAAAGGAGTGCCTAACGATAACGAAAGCCACTGTAGCCCCTCTCTGAAACAGTGACGAATCTGGCTGCAGGAGGGGGGTAAAGACCCATCTGTGCTTGTCTAAGAAGACATGCAAACACCGGGCTCTTGGCACCCAACACTTGATGACAGAAGCAAGTACTAAGGTCCACTGAAATATGAGAGGTTAAATATGACAAATATGAGGAGAGGTTTTCCTCTGATGACAGGAGTATAAGAATCCTCTTACCCATCATGTTAATCATAGCAATTCTGAGCGACCATTTCCATGGTGGCAACGTTTTCTGCCTCATAAAGAAAATTCAGACAGTGGCATGCACTAAGGAATGGTTAACACTCAAGAGCATCTTGTGGGCTGCCAGCTGACTCCAGGATGCCTGGACCAACAGCCACTTTCTGATTCTCCATATAACCTTCTTGAGCCTAGGCTATACTCTTTGCCTTTTGTCTAACTGATGGCTAGCATAGGCTGTACCTACCACTCCGTCTCAATTGAGCAATCAAAGGAAAGAAAGGAATGATTCCGGGCTGCTAGCACAGCACAGAGCAAGTAAAGGGAAAGCTGTCACCTTGAACTTCCTATGGGCATGGAGCTCAGGAGTGCTGTTTACAGATAAACCAGCAAGCCAGTGAGGCCAGCACCAACGAGAACCTTTCACATAGCATCATCCGCTTTATGATAAGACATGGAAATCATTAAGTCCCGTCTGTCACAGGTGCCCTCTACTTGAGGTAGGATTTGATACTTAGATTTTCCCCATATTAGCTGTAACAAGTCTCTTCCTGTCTGCATAAGGGTTTTCAGACACAATTTGTAAATATCTATACAAAGACGATAACCATTTTGAAGTCATAAAGTTCCAAGTACATAAAGGTTGAATGTTACTGACTGAGAAGATATATCATTCTGAGTAAATTTTTGCACTGCTGGGTGTGGCAATGGGCTTCTGGCCTCTGTATGTACATGCACACATACTTACATGTATTCGTTCATACAGACACACACTGAACACACACAAGGCCATATGTATCTCTGCGTTAAGTCACGGATAGTCTGAGAAGTGCATCCTTAGGCAATTTCAGGTTGTTCTGGGAACATCAGAATACACAAACTGAGTTGGTGTGATTGACAACACCCCTGGGCACTAGGGAACTGCACTGCTCCAAAGGCTATTTAGCCTCTGGGAAGCATTGCTAAGGGGTACATGAGCACTGTCTCATAAACTTCTGTTGATGATGACTTTCAAGCTGCACCCGCTGCAGGAGAAGTGCCATGCACTGTTAAAGGCGGTCCAGCCTTTTCAACCACTTTGACAGAGGAGGTAATCCCAAAACTGAACAGGAAGCAAATAAATGTCTGGATTAGAGTGAGGAGAAGGGAAGGAACCTTGTATACTCAACAATAAGCTCTGTTCCAGTCAGGAAGGACCGCTAGAACTGCTGATTAAAAGCTCCCAAGTTTGGACATTTCTAGAAATTATAGATATTTTGTCCTTTGAGCTGGCTTCTATCAATCTTCAGCCACTTCCTGATCTGCTGCTACTTGTGGCAGGCCCCATAGTAAATTAAGCCTTCTGCTGTCAGGGCAGAGACAGAGAGGGAGCAGAGCAGGGCTTGATCTCAAATGATTTTTTATTGGTTTCATTTACATCCTGCTTAAGGTTTTCTTCGCAGCTCAAGGTGTCTTATCTCTGGCTACCAGGGGGTATTTAGCAGTCGGGCAGCTAGGGCTTTCCCTGTTCTCTGTCCCACTCCCTCAAGCTGGCTTTTTTTTTTTTTTCAAGCATCTTATCACAAGATCTTCTCAGGCAGAGAGCCCACAGTTATCAGAAGTGAGGCACTCTACTCCCTTGCAGGCTGTTTGAGACAAATGAGAGTTTAAGCTAAAAGAAAATCAGTTAACCTCTTCAGCACTCAGTTTACAAGTAACTTAGGAATGTCTCCCCTTGAATAGAATGAGCACTGTGAGACAGAGCAGACACACAGAACATGCACCACATTAGAACAGGGTGAGAAGATTTGAGGAAGAGGCTGCTGGTCACAGTGTCATATTAGCTCTAGATGCTACAGTGCACGTCTGCTTTCACCTGAGCTGCCAGGCCACATCCCTGGCACCTCCTGGTCATCCGTCCATGACATTACTTTACAGGACAGATCTACTAATCTACTAAGGGGACAGAAACGGACACTAAAGGGGATTAGACAACGGAGATCAGCAGTCTTGATAAAAGGACTTTCCCCAGTGTTAAACCTCAAGATGAACATAAGCAGGAGATGGCTGTTAGATGCCACAGAGTCATCTCTCAGAGTGGCACAGATATGGTGATTTCGATTTGTTAAATAATCAGATGGTCTGTCAAGGTGCTGAGTTATCAAGGAATGTGGGTTTCAGTTATGAACTCCTTAATGATGGCACCCAACCACTACCGCTGCCATAAACCCAGGCACTCTGAAAACCACAGGATCCCTTCTCAGCATTCGGGAGTGGGGAGTCCACAGGGGAACAGCACACTTGACAGACATCACCTCAAACTGTCAGGAGTCAACTTCTCATTGACCACGGACAGGGATCTTCATCCAGACCACACAAAAGTAAACCCCATTAGCTGTTGGACTTAGTATCAGCTATGCCAGCACAGGGGTACATACATCTTCTATAGCAATTTGTGTCAAATGCAATGAGATTTTTTTTTTTAATACATCAAGCAATGCTGAGCATTCCAATGTAAAAGAACAATTGTGAAGCTATTAGACACCTCATCTATGTGTCTTATATATGTTTAAAAAAAATCTCCATTTTTCTTCCATACCCCAGCACACCATGGGCCCCTTTATATTAGTGATAACCCCATATTTTTACCTGTAGTAAAAGTTCTCTTAATTGTCCATTATCTTAGCGTGTCAGCACAAAGGAGCAGAAACAGCATCCTTGTCCAAATGGTTTTACTTCCCTCTCCTGAGAGTGATGCCCTTGTCAAGGCATTAAAGACACAAAAACCTGCCACTTATCAGAATTGTATTTGAATCGAACCACTGTCCTTGAAAACTCAATGCAGGAGATAATATCATACTGTAGCTCATTGCAGGGTCCAGTTCCATGGTGGCTGAAACGGTCTGAGAAGATACTATCCAAAGTTTGTCATGCATCCCTCATAATAGTCCAAGTAACAATGAAAAGGTATCCAGTGGCTTTGTTTTGTTTTGTGCTTAAGTACAAAGAAAACCACGTGTTAGATTATTCATGAATACAAAGTTAACAGTTCTAAATCAGAGGTCTCCCTGCAGTGTGAATTTGCAAACTCACCCGGGAACCAAACCCTAAAACTCTCTTTATTACAGCATACCTGAATCCTCAGCAAATATAAGTTAAGGCTATTACACATCACGTGTATCACGGCACAAAGAGATGAGAAACTGTATGCCTCTTTAGCAATCCTACAGACAGAACCCAAGTCAAGCCACATCCTAAACAGTACTTGAAGACAAAAGATGCAAGTATTTTCTACCCCCGCTAATGTGTGTGTGCCTTCCATATATCTATATTTCCTTGCCACTTTTTATGTTTCTTTCTTACTCATTTTGAGCCACACTGCCTTGGAAGAAAGAATTTATGTATGCTTTTAACAAGTAAACAAGTGTACAAATTAATTCAGAGAGCAGTAATTTTGAAAATTTTTCTATGTTTAATGTGCACTGCAGCTAAACTACTTTTTCTGTACAAATTAATTTACTGCACCAGTGATCGATGCTTATGTTTAGGCAATTTTATTTCTCAGTCTGGTAAAATGAGACCTAATAGTTGCAACCTGTTATGTCCAATCTGTCACTGAAATTCAAATTGCCTTTTTCCTATTATTCAAGGAGCAATTTGGAGGAATTAAAGCCATCGAGAAACGGAAGACAAACAATTCTCTGTAAGGACTCAATGGTCTGTGTCATCAACCAAATCCAAGCCGTGGGGGAGCTATCAATGTTTTTTTCTGCGTTTCTTGAACTTTCACATCTGCCGAGCCATGTGAGATAAAATGCTCAGGACAGGTTGGGAATTTTATTCCAAAAAACTTTAGCCTTGTAGAAAACAACCAGAGATACAAAAAATTTGGTGTTGACCTAAAACAAAACCCCAATCATCATCTACGGCACAGATTTTCATTCTACCCTTTATTTCTGCTTATTTTACCTGTGAATTATTCTTTTAATCCTTTCTTGCAAAATGACTTTCATTTACAATTTTCTAGTTTACTGGGGATAATTCAACATTCTTGCTATTTGACCTCACATTTTATGGAGACAAGTGTTTTAACAATGATAAGAGCAGGTGACAATTTCCGAACCCATTGTTTGTTCTGTTTTTCCATCTAACTTTCTCACTATCGTGTGGTGGTTCATATCTGATATATACTTATCTAAAAATGACCTGTCCCAACCAAAGAATGCAGTGTAAGGTCACATTAGCACTATGAATGGCCGATGAACCTCAGAGCAGGTCAAAGAGAACAGAGAACAATGATACTCAACTTTAGATACAACACAGCATCCATTTATATCATGCTCTCGCTAGGTTTGCATTTCCTTAAATAAAAAGGGGGACATGGAATTGATTTGATAATTGGTTTAATTAACATTCAATATGATGGCACTTCTGAAAACCACTGCCAACTTTCATCCCAAGCTTGTCTTTCCAATGAAGTTCTCACTGGTTCTCGGGAGAGTGCATACAGATTTAGGAGTGCTGTGTCCTGACCTGGCAACCTCACTAGTCTCTGCTGGGCAAGTTTCCATGGTATTCACAGAAACATAGCCATTTCTACCAAGTCAGCTATCTCCATGGTGCTTGATACATGGTTTTCTTCTTCTTCTTGTCCTCCTGTTTGTCTGCAATAGTGAAACAGGTACTTTCAATAAGACCCTTACACCACCCACTCCACATCACACAAGGCCTCAGAAAATAGAGCACACATTAGTGTTTACAAAAATCAACTCTCTATTTTTTTTTCTGGGAAAGAAAAAGGTAAGCAGCACAGAAAGAACCCTTTACAAACAAGGACGCTTAAAGAACACCCCTCCCTACCTCTCTCCCAGAGAACACAGCTGATGGGTCATTATTGCTCAGAGCTCAGTCGAGTCATTCTCTATCAGCACTGGACCTGGCACTGAAATCCCCAAAGTGAAACAGATGTAAGTACCTCTTTCCTTGTTCCTTTCTGCCTCCCTCTCTTTTCTTTTCTCTTCCTGAATTCCAAGACAAACTCATTTCTTCAGAAGATTGCTTAACACAATGGTTCTCAACCTTCCTAATGCGACCCTTTTATACAGTTCTTCATGTTGTGGTGACACCCCCCCAACCATAAAATTATTCTTATTTCTACTTTATAACTGTAATTTTGATCCTGTGATAAATCATAATATAAATATCTGACATGCAGAATATCTGGTTTGCAATCCCCAAAGGGGTCCCGACCCACAGGTTGAGAATCACTGGCTTAGGTCATCAAACTGATTAACCATCTGATCTTGAGGCAGGACTGATCAATGTGGATTATTAATTTTCTCGTGACTATATCACACACCCAAGTGGGCACTTAGTGTTGTTTTTCCAAAACAGATTCTTTTATGTTACTGGAAAAAGTTCTAAGTAATAAACACTGACCTTCCTGTCTAGAAGATTTCGCCCTAATGTCAGCACGTACTTGCTCTTCTTTGGCTTGCTTCACTCCATAGAACCATGAACATGGTACATCCGAACTCCCAGTGATTCAAGGCTCGGTTTTACGATAAGAACCAGCTAATTCTTCTGTAGAAACACTCTGGTTCCAAAATGCCCAACTGAACGGCGGCGATACGTACGAGTGAACAGATGACACATCTATTTCCCTGCCCTCTCCCAGCATGCTTCCTCACCATGGCACAATGAGAAAGTATGGGTCAATGACACCAACTTTTCTATGCCTCCCAGAATACCCCACCATCGTGACCTGGCCAGTCCAGAAATCTTGTTTCCAACTTTCTCAGAGATATTCTAAACACTCATCTCTCAACACGCATGTGTACACACACACATTCCCTCTTACATTATTCCACTTCTAAAGACGAAAACTGATTTCACATTCTATTTCTTTCCCCATATCAAGATGGCACCATAGGAAGCCCATGTGTTTCCTCTCCCCAGCTACCCTCAGGACAGAAGCTTTGGTGCTCACACACCTGGCACAGCACGTATTCTAGAGCAACAGAGAAGTTCCCTCTTCAGTGCTAAAGAATGATGGAGGAGAAGCCAGGTACCTGCCCCTACAGTGCAGCTGGAAGCAATGCACACCCACTACTTTGAGGATTGCTGCTCAGGATCCTATGCCACTTTAATAAGCCAGCCACTTCCTGCTGACCCAGCACAAGCCAGAGACTTCAAATGTACACAGCAAACGGGGCTTCTCTCTCAGAGAAGAAGTTGCAAAATTGACCTCCCTCACAGAATTGATGGGTGATGAATATAGCATTGATATATTTCTATCCCTAGTAGTTTGGGTCTTTGTGCATTTTACAAACTGCCTAACTGTGTTGTATAGCAATTTCCCATAACCATATAAAGAAAGAAAGGAAGAAATAAATGAAGGAAGGAGAGGAGAAAGGTTGTGACTGGTTGGTTATGGCAAGAACCTGACCTTGGAAAGTCTATGGTAAATTACAAGCAATAACGTCAGTATTAGTAATTTATTTGTCTGTTTGCTTTTGCTCTCCTGAGAATTGAACATGGAGCATCTTCCATGATAAACAAGCACACTACCACTGAGTCATATTCCCAACTTCATTGAACTTCAACTAAACTTTAGAAGGTACCTTATTTATCAGCTGGGAAGTTTCTCTGTTTTAATTGTCAGTATTGAAAACTGAAGTCAACAAATGGATCAGCTCTGCTCTAGCAAACTGTTATTGCCACAGCAAGGCTACTTAGTGCCCACGTTTGTTCTGGATGGAGAATTCCTAAAATTTCATTCATTTTATTATGGCTCATCAGTGTTTACATTTCATAATGCCTCAGTCCTTGACTGTGCATTTTCTTTGAACCTATTTTGTAAGGGTTTTGAATTGTGTCTATATATGTGCCTGTGTGGGGAATGAACACATCTGGATGCAGGTATCCATGGTGATGAGGTCTGGTAGAGGCCACTGGATCTCTCTAAGTTGTTGTGGGCTACCTGACATGGATGCCAGGAACCCAATAAAGATCCTTTCCATGGAAAGAACTCTCTTTTAACTGCTGGCTGAGCCATCTCCACAGGCCCTGAAATCATGTTTTAATATACCACTTTAGACATGTGTAAGGTTCACAGTTAACATGAGCAGACAGTCGAGAGTTCTTATGTCAACACTCCTTACCTGTATGGACTTTGTTAAGAGTGATGGAGCTGTACTAGCATCCTTGTAAGTCTACAGCACAACAGACAATGGAAGATGGACCAGAAGATAGTTCCCTCTTCCCAAACCCTACTCAAGTAGAATTGCAAGCTGTTGAGAAATAGGCTTCTGCACACAGCTCAGTTTCAATACTCTTTTTCATGCCTTTTATCACAGCCTAGTCATTCACTGTTTCATCCATTCCATCATCCACTGGACATTTTGATAAATGCACACATAAAGGTAGACTTAAGATACAAAGACATATAAAATGTGGTAACCACCCCATCCTAGACTTGTATGAATATGTATGAGGCTGTTAAAGCTTACCCACTAGTGCTGAGGATGGGGCTCAGTGGTAGGGCATCTGCTTGGAAGACGCAAAGCCCAGGGTTCCACCCCCAGCATCATACAAACATGCCGCTGTAAACCTTACATCTTAAAGAAGAGTGTTCTTCGTGGGAAAAAAAACTACACAAAAGTAATAAATAAATAAATGGATTGCTCAAAAGTTATTATATTTCATTCATGCTGTAACAGAGACTCCACGGATAGACTGCATTTTTTTAAAGGGACTAAAAGTCAATGGGGTAAAATGCCTCTAATTGTCACCCTCTAGAAGCCAAGGCAAAAAGGTTGCAGTTAGCTCAAGGCCAGTCTGGTCCACAAGGCACATTCTAGAATAGCCAAAGCTACACAGTGAGGCCCTGTCTCAAATAAAGCAGCTGGAAATCACATTTTATAGATGCATTAATATTTTTAGTGATAGAGACTGAAGCCCAGGACTTGTATGTTCTAGATGAGTGTTCTTCGGCTGAGTTATATCCCCAGCCTGAGAGAGATTTCTTTCCCATTTTATTCTGTTTTTTCCCTATTTCTAGTTAATGTGTTTGCCATTTTTAAAAGATTGTTTTCATAAGAAAAGATTTATCAAAAACCCTAACACTGACTCTACTGTTGAGATTGTAATTAATTAAGTAACTTAGTCTGATCTTTTGAAGCTTCGGTGATTTCTCTGGGCAAGTGCCACTTAAGCCTCTTATATTTACATTCTCTTCATAGCCTGTCCCATCCTTTAGAGCAAGATTTTGCTTTCTGGTGAACGTATCAGTCTTTCCTCTTGATGACATTACTAATTGTTACTTCAAATCAAACGTGAGGTCTACGCTCACATGATTTCTTCCCCCTCCTAAGAGCTGAGTTAGTTCAGATATTACTAATGTCTTATCACCTTTTTACCCCCTCCCCTGGTCTTGTCCAATTTTGGATTTGGTCACATGACTTTATTGTGTTGGCCATTCTACAGAAAGTGTCCAGGGTGCTGCTCATTCTATGGATTCTCCTACTCTCAGCAATGTCAGTTTTCTTTGGAATTTTCACAGTGACAAAGGTCATTCACAGGGCAAGGACCTGAATGAGTGGATCTTAGGTATCACTCTAGTTCCTCTGACATGTGCAGAAATGTCACTGTATCTCAAGCATAGGACAGCCAATCCGAAGCTAATAGTGACAGAGTAGCTTTGCTGAGGGCTTTACTGACATGAGATGGCAGGTTAGAACAGAACAAAAATCAGCAGCACATTTTGCTTCAGAAATACTGTCTTGGAGGATACAGAAGGCTACCTCAGAATGTACTCTTTCAACATCAAAGAGTAAGCTGGGATGTTCACAGTAGAGAAGAGAAAACTGGCCTGTCTAGGTAGAAGGAACAGGACACACAACAGCCAAACTCTGTGACCAGAGACTCAGCACTATAGTAAATGACAGATTACAAATGAGGATTCAGCATCAGTGAGCCACTCATGTAACCTGGGAGTCATTTAAAATATACGAATGCTTTATCTCACTGCCAGAGAGTCTTATGGCATTGGAGGCTTGCATGAGTATTTTCTGGAGTTGCCTAGGGGATGCTCACAGGGAATCAGGACCAAGCACCAGTGCACCTAAGAATAGCATTTGGGAAGAAATGAAGCCATTTCCTACTAGCTAAGGTCTCTGAACCAAGATGTAGGCAGCAGAAGGCTGTGGAAGGAATTTAGTCTATAGGGCTGGCTTCTCACCAGAATTCCTGGACTGGGAAGGACTGGATGAGGCTGATTACAACTGTGCCCCAGGTCATCAAGGGGTAGCAACAGTGATGCGCTGGGGATGCAGATGCGTTCATTGCTCCGAGAGCCAACACACACAGAGTGAGTAATTACAGAAAGTGGGGGAATGAGGGCCCTATCATGCTCCTTCTTTCCACATTCCTTCTCACAGAGCCCACTAGTGTAAGCCCAGGGCTGGTGATGCAAATGCTGTGAAAAAAACAGAAATTTGACTCCTCGATATAACAACTGGAACTAATTACAATGATGCCTAGTGTCTTTCCAATTAAGGTCAGCTCACCTTGACACATACACACACACATACACACACACAGAGAGAGAGAGAGAGAGAGAGAGAGAGAGAGAGAGAGAGAGAGAGAGAGAGAGAGAGAGAGAGAGAGAGAGAGAGAGAGAGAGATTGGGATCCCAAAGGAAAGAAAAAAGTAGAGTTTGGTGAGTTTGAAACAAATTAGGTATCTGCACTTAAAAAAAAAAAAAAAAAAGTTTAGAGGGCAAAATGTCTCCAAGGAACAATGGCAATACAAATCTGAACCTGAGTTTCTACTATAGAGATCACTGGAGACTCTCGTAGGGAGAAGTGACCAGAGGCGGGGGCACCCACAGAATACACGGTAAAACTGTGACTGTGAAGTTGATAACAGCTTAATAAACAGCCACAGCTACAAAGACTGTTACAGAGGTCAAGGATGTTACAAAATACTGGTTATCCACATGCTATCCATCATGTAATGGCAGTTTTACAATGGTAAATTCTTCATCTAGGTTTTAAGAAAAGCTAAACTATATTTTTTTTATTGCAATTGGCACAGATTATTGGGGTGTAATACTAATATTCACAACAATACATTTTATCTATAGACTATTATCCCCAAAGAATTTCATAAAAATCCTTACATATTTCTTCCACCTATTTACTTCAAAAATAGTCCTTACTAACAAAGTAACAATATGTAAGACCATGTGGGCATTGAGTCATGTGCACAAATTTCCTTCTGACATATATTGATGAAATTATGTAAGTACCTCTTTAAAATAGTTTTTTTTTTCTTTTCAGTTACCAAAAACTTAGAGTCCAATAAATGTTTATTCAATATATCTTAAGACACAGCCAATTACACCTTGTACACCAAATGTTCTCACTTTTATAAATAAAGTTTTATTGGAACACAGCCATGAATACTTATTTACATACCAAGCATGAATTGTTCAACAAAGCAGAGTTTCCAAAACCACATGGCCTGCAGAGCAAAGCAAACCTACCATCTTGATACTCACCATAGACATGTGCCAATCCCAATAATGCGGTATTATATCATCATCTTATCGTGCATTAATATCATCCTTCTCTCATACACCATATGTCTTTGTTTTCTATCTTCGCTAGACGAAGCAGCTGAACGCTGCATAAAATGTACTCAAATATCATACTTTGGGTAGAGATAAGCACGGATAACTATATTCTGAAATAAACTACTTATATCATTAGATAAATTTTGCTAAAGTTGGTGAGGTCAACCTTCAATCAGTTTTGAATTGGCCACTGTTCTTTGAATGGCAAGGTCTGTCATGCTTTTCTACAAATCACAGCTCGTAGAACCTACTAAGCATTATCTGACCAATTATGACTTCTGCTTCTGCAGACGTCTCACAGCAGAAAGCTAACTAATTCATTACAGAATGTTTGGTGCGCCGTCCTGGAGACTATCAAGGTGAGCTGCTTTTCCCTTTGCCTTGATCTTCCCATAGAACTCGGATCTATGTTGGCTGATCAGAGCCCATTCGTTTTGCTTCTAGAAGAATGGGTGTAGTGTGCATGAACTTCCACCTCCTCCAAAGACTCGGCAATCTCATCTACTGGCCTGAGAGGTTAATGTCTCTATAGATGCCTGATTCTTCTGAACCAGGCTGCCAAGTGTGTTATCTTCCAAAAATGAGCTCTGGTCTTATCATTTCCTTTTGGGAAATGCCTTGGCATTTAGAAATATATCCTGCTTATATGATAATTATACAAATTTTATACATTTTTTTTGTTTTGATTTTTCTTACTAACACCATAGTTTCTAGAGTCTTTTCCAAAAGCTATTTTAACGAAATGAACTTTAAGGTATCATGTCCCTGAAATTCACTTAAAAGGAGAAGAGCTGGAATGCTGGGTGAAAGGATATTTAATGAGACGATGTGTGGAGTGAAATGTCATATTTTAGAGCTGAATTATGCACATGCACATCATGGAAAATAAATGAATGAGTAACTGCCTTTCTTCATACACAGACGCTCTGTAAGGAGCATGCTCAACATCGAATTCCTGCCTGTTTTTGTCTTCAGGACCTAGCTCTTCTCCAAGCCACAGGTTTAATTCCATGCTGGGGTAGGGGCAGCTGCTTTGCTCTATTAAGAAGAGCAACACTTTCCCAATAGAACAATAAGAATTCATGGACGTGGTTTCCTTTCATTCTCTTTTCCACTCCTATCTGCCAAACTGCCCGCTCTGCTCTTTATTTAAAACTGCAGATGTCTTCTTATTAATCAAGATTCTAATACATTCCAGATGAATCAACATCTTTGGGGCCTCAGCACGTACCATTCTCCTTAAGCACAGGATTTATTAGAATTGCCCATTCCAAGATCTCTTAACTTACAAAAGATGGTTTATTGTTTCTGTTTCTACAGCAGGGGCCTAATAAATGTACTGAAATGATGACTTTGCCCCTCTGCAATACAATATTCAAAGAGATTTCCAACCCTACAGTGTAACATTATCCAAATCCTTTGAAACCCTAAGTAGTTTGCTCAAACTCAATCATCCATATACAGAAATCATAGACAATCGATACAAATGCAATATGCTAGTGATGACATTATAGAAACCATGTCCCAGAATCCTCTGGAGCAGGCAATGGTGCCTTCCAAATGCACTATGCATTCCACAGTGGTAGCCAAAGCATAAAGCGCTCTTTGGTAAAGGAGTTAAACACTGTGCAGTGTAACCTTACCTTACACAAGGAATAATTTCAGGATAATTGACTATACATATGGTATTGATTAACTAAGGTCTGTGATTTCTCTGATTTCACACTGGCGATATTTCAGTGGGCGTTTACCAGATAATTTAAGCAATCAAAACATGTTCGAGTACTGGTATTTAAAAATTAAATTCCATTCAGTGATCATTATTTTATGTATTTTTAACATGCGCCATTTTCAAGCTAGAGGGAAAAAAATAGCTCTTTCTCTATGTAATCACAAGAAACAGGACAGGAAGTAATGATAAGGCGTATAAGCACATATTACACCAATGAGTGTGGATAATAGCTTTTGTGTAGAACAGCGCCCTGCTTGCTGCTCCCAGGTTACTAATGTTCTTGCTAACACTGGACTCCTAAGGGTGGTTCTATAAATAAGGCATTTATATAGAAAACTAGGAAAATATGAAAGGTTATAATATTAACATACCAAACTCATTTTTAATTAAAGAAATAAAAAAGCCTGGTCTTTAGGGGGTTGGGGAGAATAAGGTGGCCAAATGAGACCAATTAACTTCATTAGCTTCTGCAAATACCTAGCTTTCTAACACATTCCTATTTCTCCATCTGCTCCACAGTTAAATGTGTCTACAAATTAACATTTTATTTATGATTCAGGTTCTGATTCATAAAAACTATGCACACATTATACAAAGAACTAATGCTTATGGAAAAATACAAGGGACTATACTGCAACTCACTTATTCATATTGTTTTATTTTTGTAAACAAAAGAAAAATCCATCTGGGTCCTAAAAAAATCACATAGACTGGAAAATCATTCACGAGCTTGCCTTCACTTTTATGCCTTCGACTGGTATTTTTCCCTAGCTATATCTGAAGGCAGAACTGCTTGCATTTCTAAGCTCTCCTTCATTCTTATCTCACTGGAAACAGTTGGAACATCTTGCTCAGTATCTTATATAGTTCTGCCCACTTTGGCCTGACATCCCCATTAACTTCAAACCCCACAGCGCAGGCATGAAGGACTGCAAACGCTTTCTCTGGAGTTGTAAATGCTGCGCAAGGGCCTGTGCTTCCTACCAGCTTCTACAAGAGAGCAGACCTTTCAAAATATGTTGCAAGGATCAACAAAACCTGGCGTGGCCAAAGGGTGTGTGCTGATGCCATTTGGAATATTTATAAAAACCACATCCATAAGACAAATGAGACTTCTCAGCACACTGCTTGTTGCCCCTCAGCTGAGAGCAAGCACTATCGTAAGGGACCAGAGAGTTACTTAATTTCATTTTAATTTCTCTGAGTAACTTTATCCCTGACTGACACGCCATTTTATTATTTCATTATTTACAGCATTCTGAGTTCATAACTCAAATCCATACACTTCTTATGATAACAGAAAATGGGGGGGGGCAGAAAAAAGGTCCTATTGAACCTGATAATTTCAAGGGTCGGTGTTTCTAGAAATTACTGCATTGGGGTCCCTGGCATGGCCTTTCTCTGACTGAGCACCAGGGTCTCTAACAACTGAAGTATAAATTACCGCCGTTTTTCCATTTCTCTGCACAGCCAAATTGGCACAACATTGGAGACTGTGAAAGCAAGTCTGTTATAGCTGGGGCGATTTAATGAAAACAAATGATGTTTAAATGCTTGGGGGGGGGGCTTGTACTAATTTCACCTTCTCTGTAACAAAATCAGCTGTATTTATTCCCACTGAATCTACATTTTTTTAAGGACTCAAATAAATATACATATTGGGGATTTTAATTGTTTTGAATGAAAAACTCTTTATGTTACAGAGGAAAGGTATAGTATTATAGTACTAGGCTGGAGAGACAGCTTGGAAGTTAAACTGTCTGCAGCACAAGCCTGAAGAGCTGAGTTCAAATCCACAGGATACACATATAAGCCATGGCAAATTCCTATAACCTGAATGTGGGAGGGAGATAGAAGGGTTTTGGAGAGGAGTGTTCAAGTCTTCTAGCCTACACTGAGTCAGGTTGAGTGCAAGAAGGGTGGAGGGAGGAAGAAAAGAAGGGGAAGAATGGGAAGGAGAAGTGGCTGAGGAAAGATAGCTGACATGTGACCGCTACAAGTGTTCACATGGATGGGTGCGTGCACCTACACACATGCACTCAAACTCATAAACAACCCCCCCCATATATACAGACAAGGAAAGAGGAAAGAAAAGGCATATTTATATTTAAATTTTATGTTTCAAGAAAATACAATTACTAATACACAATGGAGTTAAAAATGTTGGAGAGATGGCTCAGCAGTTGAGAGCAGTGGGTATTCTTGTAGAGCACCCAGATTCTGTTTCCAGCACCCAATGGCAGCTCATGGCATCTGTAACTCCAGTTCTAGGGGCTATGATGTCCTCTCTGACCTCTGCAGGCACTGTCTGCCTGTCAGGTACTTACATACATGCAGTCAAAAAGGCCGTACATATAAAATTAAAAAGTCAAAATTAAATGGAATCCAGTATTTGGATAACATCAAGAGTAATCACTCTGAATCATAACTGATAAGATGAGAACTTTCAATCGACCCCCCCCCCCAAACACACACACATTTCCTATGCGTTGCAATTACAGGCATTACACAGTTTGATATGGTGCTGCAAACTGAACCCTGGACTTAGTGCTTGCTGTGCAAGTACTCTACTATCTGAGCCACATCCCTACCCTGACAATACATCCAGGAATGAATGATAGGAAAAATCAACATACAAAATTTGCTTGGAACTCACTATTGAAAGTATGGTATGATAGTGTTGGTGTGGACTATACCTTGGGAGTTCACAGCAGAGGTGTGGGCCAATTATTACCAAGCACCTCACGGTTCTTTTAGAGTTTTCACAAATGAACTCAATATTTCTGGACTCTGTGGTTATTTTGATGGTGTGATGGTCTGACTCACCATTGAGCTCATATAAAGCTGTAACCCTGAAAAGGAGAGTGTCACAACTATGAGCAGCATCAGAACCAACCCGCCTAAACTGCCCAAAGAAATCGGCTTCCTGTGCCTTTGGACACCTAATTACATTTGGGGTTTAGCCTCCTCTCTACCTTATCATCAGATACTGTGAGTAACTGTGGGGCTCCATGGTCAACCTGAACTGGGCAACAAGATCAGTGAAGCCAGGCAAATCACCACAAACAATGTTTATTGGTGTGTGTTGAATCTGTCTTTGTGATGGATATGTGTATACTTTCTAACATATTTTATTTAACCCATTTTCCTTTACAGAGCCAAAGTAAATCATTCAGGTAAAAATATGTATTCTCTATTAATAAACCAGCAATATATTCATCAGTTGTCACTAGGAGAGCTGGCTCTGATTGTGACTTTTCATAAGATTCTTTTTTATCCGTAGCCTAATACCTTTAAAAGCAATTAAGTTTCTCCTGGCAGATGCTGGTTGACTTGTGGCTATGGTTGATTTACTAGGTTCGTCTCCCTGGTCGTTTGCATTCAGATCCAGATACCCTCTAAACTACCATGCATGGATGAGAGAGACAGGATATGTATCCTGTTCCTCATCCCTCCCTCCCCCGAAGAGCAGGAGCATACCTGAGCTTGATGCTCTAGCTGACAGCTTCACAAGAAATAAAATGAGGACTTTTTGAGATTTTGGGCATCTGTAACTCCAGTTCTAGGGGACTGTATCTAAGACCTAGTACCTGGGAGTGGAGCATCATGAAAACTGACTGGACCTTTCTGAATAAACACTCCATGTGTATATATATGGTCTTGTTGACACATGGTCCCCTCTAGCCCAGAGGCTAACTTCAAACTCACTGTGTAGCTGAGGGTGACAATAAGCTTCTGATCTTCTTGTCTCTACCTTCTATATGCTGAAAATAGAATCATGTACCACCATGCCCAGTTATATATGGTACTGGGTGTGGTGAGATTCAGGTGTCAGCTGATTAAGGTCCAAAGACACTTATACAGGGTCCCGGGCTCCGGAAGGGGGAGTGGCCAATCCTACTTTGCAAAAGAAACTGTCAGGCATTCTTCAGGACTTAAAAAAAAAAAAAAAGGCAACTGATAAATAGACAAAACAAACTTTCTGCTTCACTGAAATGAAAAGAGACTCTGGGCCTGTAGGCTGAAGATGGATGCCCCAACTTTATTAAAAAACACTTTGGGTGACTGTCCAGGCAGATAGGTGTCATCTCTGTCATTTCTAGATTTTGGAAGTTGCTTGCACTTCCAGTTTACTTGGGTAAATATATCCTTCTGTAGTCTTTGACATAGTTAAAGATTACATAGTTATAGGTATAGTTTTTCTTAGTTATTTAAAAGATATATTAAATATAAAACTTTAAATTCATAAAAATAAAATAGATGATAAAATATTTTCTTTAATTTTGCTAAATACAAATAGACTAAATGCTATAACTAATTCTTGCTTGATAACTGTTTTGTTATATGTAACTTTGCTATGTTAAAATTAAAACCTTTCTTTTTGATTGGACAGAAAGGGGGAGATGATGTGGGAATGTCTTTCTGTGTGCTGTAAATATCAATCTTTAAATAAAGGAGTTGTTTTGGCCCATGACAGTCACCATAAAAAAAATTAATTAATTAAAATCACAACATAGATTAAAAAAAAAAACCAAGACAAAGTCAGACAAACTAAACAAGCCACCCCCCCCCCAAAAAAAACATATAAAAAACACAAATAAGCCACAAGCCACATGACAAATTAATTAAAGGAAATTAATTTAAAATATAAAAACAAACTAACAATATGCCTAAGCCATAGCCCAAACAACATAAACTTAAGATAAGTGTCCAAGTCATTTTAAAGGCTTAATCAACAACAAACAGCTAAAAAGTCTAAGGCTACAAGTCAGCAAGTCTAAACCTCTGGCCGCCCAAGACCAAAAAACCTCACCTGTAACAACTGGGGACAGAACCTAGGGCTTCATGCATGTGAGGCAAACACTCTACCAATAAAGCTGCATTCCCAGCCTGTCACTCAATGCGCTCTGCTGGGGATGTTTGAGAATTTGTTTGATTACAGCCTTTGCCTGGATTTCTTCCCTGCCTCACCTTTCATTTCATTGTATAACCTTATTCTTCAATACAATGGGGTGGTACAATTCTCAAAGAAGAGTTTGGAAAAAGTGAACTGGCACAAGGAAAACTCACAATGGCAGCTATGCAAATTGAGTATGATTTCAACCAGAAGTGAAGTATTTGCTATATTGTGGAATGGCTGTAAAATATCAATTTATCTTACTGTCTGGGCTATCTTATGTGCCACAAAGCACAGGTATTATCAGTTTCTGTTATCTGGATCATTTGAACTTTCAAGTATAAAGTAAGTACAAAGCACACCCTTAATAATGACAGGCATGTGGCATACACCTTTCTTGTTTTCTGTCTCCAGTGTGGTCCAGGAACACATAATTGCTGCTTTTACTCATGTTATCTGATTATTACACAGAGCGTGAACCTGCTTGCGATTACTTTTCATTTTACAATTATTATTGTTACAGCCTCTTTTGCTATTCTGGTAGCAATTTGGGATTTTGATAGTTAGTGAGTTATAGCTCTTTATGTACAGAGTAAAAGTGATGGTGGAACATTAAAGCCCTTTTTTCCACATTTATATAAAACTGCACCCACCAATCACAAAACTATTGTTATAACCACTATATACGAATGTACACAGTGCTTCGGGGCTCTCATTTTACAGGCATCTAGTGCCTGGCTATACTTCTCTGCATATCTTTCCCCTGGTATTTGATTTCTGTTTTAAACAAAGAAAATGTTTTAACCTATACAAGTAACTCAGAGGGCAAGACGAGAAAATACTTGCCTCACTCATTTATTCATTTGCTCATTCAGCAAACACATGCTGCATGCCTTCCAAGTTCTGTGCTAGACACCAAGAAAATACAAAGATACTCATGACAATCCCTGATCTCGAGGCTCATAAATGAGAACTCAGAGTTTAGAACAGTCAACCTGGTGATCCATGGAAAGTCACTCAAAAGAAACAAGAGTGGTTATGGAAGCCCAAGATACACTGGATATATTACTCATGGTCATCAAGGGCTTAGAGCAGCAACCTAAATATGTACTGAGAAATGAACAGATTGTAAAATTGTGACATACACCTCCAATAGGCTATTATTTAACTTTAAAAAGGAGAATTCTATGGTGTGGGAATGTCTTTCTGTATGCTGTGAATATCAATCTTTAAATAAAGGAGCTGTTTTGACCCTTGGTGAGCACTGTAGCCAGAGATAGGAGCATAGGTAGGAGGAAGACGGAGTTAGAGGTAGGTCAAGCCAGATGCACAAAGAAGCACCATGTAAGGAACACAGGTGAGCTACAGGCCACATGGCAGACAGATTAATGGAAATGGGTTGAGATGAAGGAGCTAGCTAGCAATGTGCCTGAGCCATATGCCAAACAGCATGAAGCTAATGTAAGTGTCTGTGTGTTTTGGGGGGACTTTGGGATTGCTGGTCCAGACAAGCGGCAGTGGGCAGGTCCGAACTGTGGGGCTAGTCTGGGCCAGAAATTTTAATGTTACAGATTGCATCCTAACATGGGCCAAATACCCACATAAAGCCTGAGAAAACTTAAAGGGGTTTCTAGAGCACAGAAATGGAGCCAAAAGCAGCTTTCAAATTGTGTCTCAGAAATGGGTCATTTTACAGAGATAGTATGGTGTCAGGACCACAGACAAAATGGCAGAGGACTCACTGCAGGGAGTGTAAACTGGAACAAAGCAGTTCCCGAAGTCTCACAGAAGACTCATATAAACAACAAGTTGCATATGATCAATTTAAGGTTTCTGTTCATATTGAACAAAAAGGAAACAGAGTCAAAGACTTTTTTAGTAGCAGCATTTTTTTGGGTCAGCTCTGTTTGCAGGCAGTGAGCAGACATGGCGCCTTTAAGAGAACTTCCTGACTCAGCTTTATTGGCAAAAACAGTGTGGCTCTTTGAAAGAGTGCTAGTATTTTAAGAGCTCTTTTAGTGAGAAAATGATTAAGGATACATAATAAAACAGATTCAGATTTAAACAAAAAACATTCTAGATGAGTTACAAAGGGTGCGAAAAAGAATACAAAAGCTGGGAGAGAGAAAAAAGGGTAGAGAAATTTCTTTTAAAAAGAATACAGTAATATAAGCTACGTAAAGATGGAAAATACAGAGTCTGGATTATGGTTATTACTGTGTTTTCTTTTAATTTTTTTAACTGTTCATGAGCTAACTGCAGAAAGATATTTGGTTGCAAAGGCTGCTAAGTTAAATATATATATTTTAAAGGTATCTTGACTTTGAAATTTGGGTCTAAGGATATGTTGCTTTGGAAAAGAGGTTCTGCTTTTGTTTCCACAGAAGATGAGAACCTGTGGGTTGCTTCCAGGTTATTATGGTTTAGTCAACCAAGAAAATTCTCTGATGGGAAGAGATGGTCACATCAGTTTCAGGGCTGCAGACTAAGATGATCCAGCCCCAGGACCCTCCTAAGATTGCCAATGTGCCTTAATCAGCAGAAAGTAGTAATGGAAAACTACACCCAAATTCCCAAAATATTGTTTATAAATGTTTGTTTTCATTATAAAGTTAATGGTCATAGTTAATCTCTTTCTAAGAAGAAAAGGGGAATATGGCATATGAGTGATTTAAAATTTTTAGATTATTGAATTTACTTTAATCTAAAAATCAGCTGTTAATCTCAAAATATTTTACACTGGCATGGACTTTGGTTTATTGATACAAATTTAAGGTCAGTTTTATTATGCTGTATGTATTATATTACTCTTGTTTAAGACATGATGTTTATGTAACTCATTTAAAATTATAAAGTATAATTAAGAAATGCAGATTAATAGTTACCTATGATAACCAAACTTTTAGTCATGTTAGTTAGATTTTTTAGGTATATACCAAGATATGTATCAATTAGATGAGTAACCTTCAAACACTTCTAAGACCTACAGAATATGGCATTTAAAATATTTTAAGACCTTAGACTTTTCTGGGCAGTGAGACAAGTCTGCTCCTGGAAGCACCAATCTACTTCAAGAGAAAAATGGGTATCAAGGAAACTCCATATGGAGCTTACTTTCTTTGTGACAAAAGTTAGCCACTGGACAAGAAACTGTTCTTGTATTGACTGCTTGACAGTATGATATATGGACTGGACACACAGATTCCATAGGAAAATGACTTCTGAACTTTGGCAGAACAAGCCGAGGTGGTCCTTCAGTTTCCTGCTTTGCAGAGAAAACTGCCAGACATTCTTCAAGACACAAGGAGAAACAACTGATGAACTATGCCAAAATGAGCAGAGCATTCTGATGTGGGAAGACAGATTTGTAAGTCTGAGACCTCTGGCAAGCCAAGCCAAAAACCTTGTTGTACCAGCATTCTTTCAGATTGTGTGCTTCACTGAAAGGTATGCCAGAGACTCTTGGCCTGTAGGCTAAAGATGGATGCGCCAACTTTATAAAGGATCTTTGAGTGATTGTCTAGGCAACGTCATCTCTGTCATTTCTAGATTTTGGAAGTTATTTGCATGTCCTGTTTACTTGGGTAAACATTATGTGCTTCTGTGGTCTTTGATGTGGTTGAAAATTAGTTATAGGTATAGTTTTTCTTAGTTACTTTAAAAGATAAATTTGATATAAAACTTTAGGTTCACAAAGATAACGTAGATGAAAGAATATTTTCTTTAATTTTGCTATTATAAATAGACTAGATATTGTAACTGTAATTCTTGTTTGATAGCTATTTTGCTATATGTAATTTTGCTATGTTAAAATTGAAACCTTCCTTTTTGATTAAACAGAAATGGAGAGGGGATGTGGGTATGTCTTTCTGTATGCTATAAATATCAATCTTTAAATAAAGGAGCTGTTTTGACCCTTGGTGAACACTGTCGCCAGAGACAGGAGCATAGGTAGGAGAAAGAGGGCAGGCAGAGTCAGAGACAGATCGAGCCAGATGCTCAAAGAAGAAACATGTAAGGAACACAGGTGAGCCATGGGCCACGTGGCAGGGCAGATTAATGAAAATGGCTTGAGTTAAGATGAAGGAGCTAGTTAGCAATGTGCCTGAGCCATAGGCCAAACAGCATGAAGTTAATGTAAGTGTCTGTGTGTTTTGGGGGGACTTTGGGATTGCTGGTCCAGATAAGCGGCACTGGGCAGGTCAGAACTATGAGGCTAGTTTGGACCAGAAACTTCAATGTTACAATCCTATTAAATGATATAATTCTGATGAACACTAAAGACATTACTCTAAGTGAAACACACCTGTACAAAGAGTCAAATATAACATGCACTTCCTCTTATAGGAGAGAGAAGTTGAGTTCACAAAGAACGAAAATAGGATGGTGGTTCCCAAAGGTGGGAGGAAGAGGCTGTGAACTGGTGCTTACTTACTAGAGATTCAGTTCTACAAGGTGTTGGGAAGCTAAGACAGGTTACAACATGCAGCTCCAGCATCAGGGAAACTGAGGCACCTTTTTTTCTGAATTCAGAGTCAGCCTAGGCTACACAGGAAATTTCAGGCCAATGTGAGCTATAGCATTAGACCCTGTCTCAAAAAGCAAGCAAACAAACAAAGAGTTCTGATGTGGAAATGCCTTTCTGTATGCTGTCAATCTCAATCTTTAAATAAAGGAGCTGTTTTGGTCTATGACAGGCACCATAGAAAAAGTAGGAGGAGAAATCAGAGCATAGGTAGGAGAAGCGGGGCTGAGTCAGACAGACCGAGCTGAAGCCCAAAGGAGCAACATGTAAGGAACACAGGTGAGCCACGGGCCACGTGGCAGGAAAGATTAATGAAATGGGTTGATTTAAGACATAAGAGCTAGATAGCAATGTGCCTGAGCCATAGGCCAAACAGCATAAAGTTAATATAAGCGTCTGAGTCATTTCTGGGGGCCTGAGCAGCAGCAGCGGGCGGCTAAGGGGTCTGGCGCATCAGGGTCTGAGCCTCTGGCCACCTGGGACTAAGAAACCCCACTACAACAGAGTTCCAGGGATCGGTTATACCACAAGTCAATGTTATCAACACAAGTGAAGCAGACTTCAAAATTAAGGTGATGGAATTCCATGTCGTGTGTATTTACCACAATTACTTTCTTCCCAAATTAACAATTAAAACTGTGAAGCTATGATGCAAAGATAGAAAACCATACATACCTTAAAGAGAAGCAATGGACACTCAAAGGAAGCAGAGATTTTGTCCCACCCCCTGCTTTGAAAACAGCATGTCAGAGGGACTTCCAACAGAACTGATCCCCAGCTCCACCCCTTAAGCCCTGAGGGATTGAAACCACTGGGCCAGAGCACTCAAAGGACCTTAGAGGACAGATTAGGATAGACAGGCTTGACTCTGCCATTCTACATATAGAACCCAAGGACAAATAAATGGGACAGGGCTAGGAAACTTGGTATGCATATGGCTGAAGGAAGAGAACACAGTTGGACCAGGCAGAATAAGAAACATAAGCATCACAGGTGGACAGGTCTCCAAATGGACTAGAAAGACCATATGACAGTGGGCCGAGTTTATAAGAAAGTCTAAATACTTCCCCACAGACACATTTAAAAACACAAAATCACCCACGGACAAAATTAAAAGAACGCCACATTCTGGATGAAGCAAAAAGCACAAGGAAAGATGGAAATGGGAAAGGTTAGTAAGACATAAGGCTGGAGCGGAGGCCATGGTCTGACAGAAGGCTGAGGTACAGATTTCCAAGTCAGTCAGTTCACATTAACTATCGCAGAAAGACTTGTGCTCCATACAGGGAGAAGAAGAAATACGCGGAGCGTTAGAGGGGACTTATGTCAGCCAATGTTTTAATTTGCTTCTCGTGCTGGGCATGGAAACTTAATGTAAGCATTGAGCTTTTAGTGAGTTTTGATAGACCTCTGCACAGGCAGGAAAGGGAGTCCAGTCTGAGGGGGCAGTGGGGGAGCAATCTGCCAATTATTTTCTCAACAACACTGAAAGTGTGGCCGCTGCCCCAGTCTTGAATTCTGACCTTGGATCTTTTGGGAGGAGCTTTTTGGGGGGTCCCACAAAGTCACCTTAGCCATTAAGTTCTAGAGGCAGAATTCCCACAGCGGAGCAGCTGCTTTCTCTCACCTGCCCGTAGCTCAGCCAACAGGAAGGTCTACAATCCTGCTCTCCAGCCCCAACTGCCGTGGTCCTGTTCCCTCACCAGTCAGGAAACATCTCCAATCTCTCAGAGGTATCAGTAATCACTGAAAGTATATCTTAAAATTCTTCATCTCTTTTCCAATCACAAATGTCTGACCTGGAACCCTAAACTTGTGACTTTTCAGAAAAGAAGAGAACCATACCCCATAAGGGGTACAGCTATTCAACTGCCCTGTTTCCTTGAAGTGAAGTGAGTACAGACACCTACTCCCTTTGACACTTAAAATCAAAATGTCTCTAGGTTGGATGGCCTTTACAGATATTCATAAAGTATCCCCCTATTAATGCAGAATTTAGATCAAATGAAGACAATTGCACATAGCATCATTCCCAGCAAGCAGCACTCCCATAATTGTTAAGAATAAAACAGAGGGTAAGCAATGTCTTTCTCTTTATTCCCCTCTTTGTTTTCTCAAAAAGTCACTTGCTCTGTTTCACATTAGTAGCTGTTATTGATGATAAGGTCTGGATCATACCACTGAGAATTGTCTTTTTTCCAGCCAAGCAGCATTCTGAGAATGTGTCCATAGACTAGCACGAAACGTACAGCTTGCCCAACATGAATCACCGTGATAGGATTAGGCCCAAAGGGAGCTATGACAGCTCTCTACAAGTAACGGAGAGGTGCAAATGGCAGGAAGGGAAGAGAATTATTTAAAGAGGTCCGAGGTAAATGTGAGGAGGGATTAAATTAAGCAAAGAAAAATTCAGGTTTTATATAAAGAAAAGATTCCTAATAGCAATATGTTATAAGAATAGGTTCGCAAGCAATGTGTTGGAAGCCTCGCGGTGGGAAGGCATTTCAGTTGAAACCAGAATAAAACACAAAATAGAAGAGGATGAGGAAAGGGTGACAGGCCAGTGGAGAAGGCCAATGGGGCCACCACGCTCTTATCTTACTTTTCACAGCTCTATGGATTCATCCAAAGCAAAGAAGAGTTTTATGAATGAGGCTGTCCTTGATACTGAGGGGAAGGACTCAGTCCTTCCTCAACTGGATATGCCAGACAGAGTTGACTACTCTGGGATTCCTTGCCTTCTCTGGGGAGTAAATGGGGGGAGGGGAGCTGAAGGACTGGGAGAAGGGATGGGGGAGGGAGCGGTAGTGGATATGGGAAAAAAATTAAATTAAAAAAAATGAAACATAATGATGCTCTCACCAATAGCAGGAGAGATATGCAGCCTCTGTTTAGGAAAAATGACCACCTAGGAGGGTTTCCCAAGAGCTGATGACCCACTGACAGAAAAAGAGGATAAGAGAGTGTATTGTAAATACCAATTATTATTTACATTTAAAACAGAATAATAAAGGCAACAGCTGCCACTTCTCAGCAATTGAGATGTTCTGAAGTGTCTCACCACTAGCTTCACATATATGGAGTCATTCCTGACTAACAAAAGCCCGTGAGGGGGTACAATCGGGAAAACTGAAGGAAATCCATAATACCAGAGACACAGGACGCAGTCAACAAGCAGGAGATCCAAAGGCACATGGTAAAGAGTTCAGCATCTCCACTCTCAATTCCTGAGGGCTAGGACAATAGCTCCACAAGCAGAGGCTTTTCAAGCAAGCATGACGACCTGTGTTTGATCTCAACTGTGTTTTAAAAGTTGGATGTATATGCACTTGATTCTAGTGCAGGAGAGGGGGGGAGAGGTGGATCCCTAGGGCTCTCTAGTAGTCAGTTCAACCTGATTAGTGAACCCCAAGTCCCGGTACCTCAAAACACCGGAGGAGCAGGATTACAGCTTGTCCTCTGTCCAAGGGGGGGTGGGGAGGAAGACAGGAGGAGGGATTCAGCCTATGGGAAGGAAAGTTAGTCTCCCTGATTTTACTCAGCCTGGTTCCATAAAGGACACCTGAAAGGTAGGCCACTCCTTCCCAGGAGCAGGATCAAACCAGGAGCTTATTTTAAATTGGCCCATTCTAGCTACATGTCTTGGCCAAGTTTAGATTTGTAATTTAGCAGAAACAAAACTTTTGAAGCAACCCTTGGATTCAATTCTTGTGACCCCTGTGAAATAAACCTTCAATTTATTTCAATCCAACAAATATGTGCACTGTTACACACTCGAGGGGCGAATATCTGCCAGGGGATGAGATTAGTTCATCTGCAAAGTGGCTGGAGAGGGTACTGGGGAGACAAACTTCCTCCCGCAGTGTGAAAGGGGCTGAAGGGACGGAGAAAACAGAATCACAGGTGGGCCAGGGGTCTGGGCAAACTAGAGCCTTATCCATCTTTTCCAGCAATGCAGAGAAAAGACTTGTTTAGTGCCTACCATGCGCCAGGCTCTGGGCATGCAGCAGCCAGATCCAGACCTCACAGAACTTAGAGCTCTCTGAAGAGCAGCCAAGAGAATTCAAAGGCAGGACCACAGGTGCACAAGACTGGGCTCTAGGAAAACTCCCAGAAAAAACAGCCACTAACAAGGGTGCAAGCTCTGACTCCCAACAGACAGGCGGGACCAGAAGCGGTCACATGAGAATGGAGAGAACAAGAAACCCATGAGGCCCTAGTAAAGCACACAGGACTGCAGTTGGGGGCAGATGAGGCAGAGCCGTGGTGTGGAAGGCACGCAAAGGACTCTGGCATTCATCGCAAGAGCCTGAAGAAAAGACTGCATGTATGATCCAGAGAGTGAAGCAGAATGATAATGACCATCTTCTCAATTGGATGCCCTGGGTTCAGATCATGGCCCTCCTCTTATTTACAACATGAACCCAGCTTGTCTTCTTCTGTAAAATGGTAAAACCAAACACAACCAACAGGTGGTGAAGTCAGGAGCCAACTCTCTTACTCTTGGGTGAAGGAACTATTAAGGCATCTGGGATATTTGGGGGGATGTGTAATAAACTCTGAAAAGAAGACACAGAAACTTGGTCAACTCAGCACAGGGGTAAGAATGTAACAAGATGGAAGAGGAGCTGATCAGCTAACCACCTTATGTCCTGAAATGGCACCTTCAGCAGGGAAATGGGCTTTGATCTATGGGTTTCTTTTACAAAGTCCATAAGGGCTAGGGAGATGGTTCTATGGTGAAAGTGCTTCCTAATCCCTATGTGGGCATAATAGTGTGTCTCTGTAACCCAGGGCTGGGGGAGGCGCTTAGACACAGGAAGATTGGCTGAGTTTGAGGACAGCCTGAACTACAATAGCCGACCTTGTCTCACAAAAGAAAAATGACAAAGAAGGGAAAATGTTACCTAAACCAATTGTTCACAGTCATTTTTCTTATTATTGACAAAAATATAAGACTCCACATGTAACATTAGCATTGAATTAACTGTCGTAAATAATCATCAGATAATATAAAGTATAAAAAGATATACTTAGATCATAGGTAAACACTATGGAATTTTATATAAAGGATTAGACATTGTAGGTTTCATTATATGTGAGGGTCCTAAAGGTGAACTCCCATGGTTGACAAGGAAGGACTTTCATTTCACTTTTAATAAAGGCATAATTTCAAGAGACTCAAATGGCAGACTACAGAACCTTTTCACCCAGGACATTTTTTGCAAGGCAGCCTCTCTGACACTTGCCTGTGAGTCACTATCCCGTGGAGTGTGACTGGCATCATTTGTAGGTAAGGAGGAAGTGTGGATCTCCAGAGATGGATGCCCTAGACAGCCCCAGTCTGGCCCATCAGCAACAGCATCATGGTACCAGGCTTTGAGGCAAGTGAACTCAGGATTTTTAGAACTAGCCATGTCTTCCCTGTTTCACTAGCAAGTATGGAGAAATGAGCTTGAAAGCTGAGTACTCAAACCCTACATACCATCTGTCTGCTTATTCCTGGGTACCCTGGACTGACTGTGGCTAAGAGAAACACTGCCTGCTCGATTTTATACCTTTTTGCCATTTTCCATCCCTGCCACGGGGTATACTCTGAAGTACACTGACTGAGCCAAAGGAAGGCCTTGTCTATTCCATTGGTACACAACTCATCCTGACTTCTCTAGTCGCAACATATATTTTGCTATATTTGTCACCATGGCACTTAGACTGGAAAACCTATAGCATCCTCACAGAATTTAGATGCAAACTGACAACGGAAATAGACTTATTTGTAGTTTGGCCAAACTAAGGAGAAAAACACTGAGCTTTTTCCTGTTTTCTCTGCAGTAAAGGTACAATGTTATAGGAAAGACAAAACACCAGCCAAGGAACACACACACACACACACACACACACACACACACACACACACACACACACACACACACACACACACACAGTGTCAGATCTGTGTGAACTGCTTCCTGAAGACAAGCTCCTCTTCTGGCTTAGACCGGGGCTCCAGCAGTTCCCTAACCCAGCACTATGTTCCTGGAGTCTCTGGTCAGCAAGGTAGAAGGACAGCTTGTGTCTGTCCCAGGGTGACTACTCTCTGCTCTCCATTTTCCTCTCAAGCTCTCTCCTTCCCCTCCCACCTTCTCCCTAGACACTCTCAATTTTGAAAAGACACAGGAGTAACTGAGGTGGTTGGTGTAGTCCCATATCCCTTGGTCCCACCCCTAAGTGGTACCCCATAAAGCTGCTCCATGTAAAGTGCATAAAGGTAGCCAGCCCTGCTCAGAAGCCTATAGACTAAAAAGTCTGAAGCCAGAGCTTAAAACTCACCCTCACACAGCCCCTTTCAACAGCACTGATACAAAGGGATCCTCTGGGACTTTGAAGCAAAAAGAGGCACAAGCATCCCAAAGTCTTAAGTTTTTATTAGGGCTATAAAACCCTTAGTTAAGTAAGTAAAGCAACAATTAAAAGATCATAGCACAGCGAACCACAGGTTTAGCCTTATGAAGGACAGCTAGACATGGGAAGACTCCTAATTCTTTTCTCTATCCTGCTCACAGAACAGGAGAAGCAGGAGGTAACACAAATTTTGGTTTCCTTTTTTTGGGGGGGGAGGAATAGCTTAAGGCCCCCCTTTTCTTGGGTCTTATATTCATGCTGTGCCATTCTCCACAGCAACCCTGGCACCCTAGCTGCATTCTCATATAATAAAATGATTATCTTCACTTGTTGACCTATTCAAAGGTCCTCACTGTTGCTCATTTAAATTGAATGTGTTTCTTTTCAAAAACAAAAAACAAACAAACAAACAAAAAAAACCCAAGGATATCTGGGCAGGTGAAGACCATCTGGGCAGTTCAGATTCTTGGGTAAACTTTTTCTAGATAGCAGTTCATCTTATCACTCTGTAAGTATGTACTAACTATTGTTTACGGTCAAAAAAAGATAACCTATGCTTTCATAACAAGAGCTGGTGAGAAAGTCAAGGAGCAATTATTAAAACAACCAAGTAGTAACTGGGAGAAATGAGGCCATCACAGTGTTGGTTCTCAGCTAGTATGGGTCCTACTGGAAGGCAGCAGACCTGTGGGGCCTTCAGCCTGAAATAAGGCAGATGCAGACAATACCTCAGGGTAAGGTGAAGATGGTCTGAGCACCTGAGAATGAGGAAGGACCAAGGATACTGCTGAGGAGCTTCTTCTTCCCGGAATGTTCTTGGTCAATGACTTAGAGACCTCTGCTAGGTAACATTATGCAGGCAGATGGTGGTGCCTCAGAAGAGGCGCCAAAACCTACTCTTGCCCAGTCTGTAGCTACTGACTTGGTCAGTTCTCAAATTCCATTAATCAGATACTGATTTAGATTATAAGAATATGCTGTGACAAATTTTAAATCTCTTAATCAAGACTAAGGTAAGAACAGAATTCATTTAGCTCCAGGGAACAAAATGTATTAATGCATCCAAGGTTACTGGGACATTTAAACCTCATTGCCAGCAACTGGCATGTGGGGACACTGGTGTTATCTACCTTTAACATCAGTGATCAAGGTACATTAACAGTTACTCTGATGGATGAAAAAAATTAGGTCAATAATTGTCCTAGTCCATATGTAAAACCTACTTCCTAAATTACTTGACTTTCCATTAACATATCAAATTTATGACTGTAATACCTATTTTTTAAAGTGCATTTATACCCAGACTTGTTCTTTGTGGAAAGATATTTAAAAACTGTAAGTAAGGCCTGGGCATAGTGACATTTTTAGTATTTGAGGCAGGAAGATTAAAAGTTCAAGCCCAGTTTCAGCTACAAAGCAAGACTCTAGCTCAAAAAAAAAGTGAAAACAATTATCATTATCATCACTGTTATTATCGACATGATCACCACCACCACTCTGTGCCAGAAAATAAGGGGTTTCCACCATCATGAATGGTATGTAGAACTCACACCCTGGTGATGAACCTCCGATTCCATGCACTTTATGAGTTTCAGTTACTTCTCCATGAAAGTCCTAACCACCCACTCCGTAGAGCTATAAGGATGAATCAATAGGGTTAGATATTTATCACCAATGTCTTCTCTGCCATTTTGCTCTAGCATTTTACATCCGAAAATGTTGAATATAAGTATTTGAACAAAATTTTGTCAATACTGATGAATTTTTATCATAAGGAATTTCTGGCATATACCCAACTGAGTTGATTAAATTCCTTCATCAAATGCTGATTGTACAAACTACCATTATGGGTTATTTTTCTGCCATTTCTTTCTGTGTCACTGGAAGTATCTTCACTGCAATCAACTCATTTTCATTACAATTACATAATAGTAATATAATTCATTTATCAATTTTGTTCAAATACAGCGTTGAGTAAGCTTTAAGATTGTTCCACCACCTTCCAGTGCCACAGTTCAAACCCTGAAGACCTAGATTATTTCAAGAAGATCACATCATTCTCTCATTTTGTTTTAAAACCAAATTTTATGAGGTGTAATTTACATCATCATTGAGTTTATTTTATGCTGATTATTTCTTGCAGTAATTTTCATTATTAATTCAATGAAAGCCTGAAAATTCTGTTTACTTGCTAAGTGACTCAAAGAATTACCATCAGGTCTTTGATGAGACAGAGACAGAGAGGAAAATGGGGGTGGAACAGAAAGCAATGGGGTGAGTGACCTGCTACTTATTTTACCCTGGCTTAGGAAGAGCTGGAGACACTTCCTCTGCAGATGGCTAATGGCCAGGTCCTCCTGGAGCAGGAGATTCTCAGACCCAATGCCCTCGTGCTGTCCTGTAAGCCTTGGCAGTTTAAAGTACACCCACACACCATGGGGTTAAACACTTGGTCACCAGTTGGTGGCACTGTTGAGGGATGTAGAACCCTATTAGGACTTGGGTCCCACTGGAGGAGGCCTGGTGAGGGTGAATCTTAGTGTGATGGTTTGAAAGAGAATGGCCAATAGGCTCATAGGGAGTGGCACTATTAGGAGGGGTGGCCTTGTTAGAGAAAGTGTGTCACTGCGGGGTGGGCTTTGAGGTGTCAAGAGCTCAAATCAGGCCCAGTCCTCTGTCTCTCCCCACCTTCCATCTCTCTTCCTGTTGCTCCTTCTCCAGCGCCATGTCTGCCTGCATACTTCCCACCATGATAATAATGGACTAAACCACTGGACTGTAAGCCAGCCCAATTAAATGTTTTCCTTTATAGGAGGAAATGGTGTTTCTTCACAGCAATAAAAACCCCAACTAAGACAGTAAGTTTTAAACTGTGCTCCATTTCCTGGCCGTCTGTTTCCTGTTCCTCCAGAATATGAAGAAATCCCAAACAACAGTCCTTCCACCATGGTGTTGCTTGATGCCTCTCCTGGCATAAAAGACTGTATCATCTCATACCACAGAGCCAGCAATATTCTCTTATGAGGGATGAGGCTTTGGTTGGGTATTTTTGCCCCAGTTACACACACACACACACACACACACACACACACACACACACACACACACACACACACACACACACACACACACACACACACACAGTGATTACTGAGTCAAATAATAGCATACGGTCCCAAATAACTATCTGCCTGTTGGGTGTGGCTCAGGGCCTGTGAACAAAAAGGCACTAGGAAGTATTTTTCAAAGATTACACATAATAGAAAAATAGAGTTTCTGCCAGCACAACATGATGAGAGAAGGGAACAGTCCAATTTGAAGGGAAATGTAACAAAGCTCAATAGAGCCAAATCTATGGGTATTTATGATACAGTTGTGGGCAAGAAGTTTGGAATAATGAAGAAATACTTATACACCACCAGACATTTGATATAAAATTCTTGGGGCATTCTTCAGACTTGTTTTCAAAATGAAATAAGATGTTGTGTCTCGTGGATGGGAGACTTGCCATTTGAATATATTTACGGCATCTTAAAGCCTGTTGTGGGACGTAAGGGCTCATTCCCTGGATTCTTCCTCACTGTTGTATATTTATTTAACTTTATGTCTGTTGGGCATGCTAGTACCTTGGCATCCTACTGTTCAGCCAGGCATCAGAGAACACAGGGCGGGAGGGAGTGTATTCCAATCCCAAAGGGGGACAATTGGAAAGGGAAGAAGAGGAGAAAAACTTAGAAATCTTATCTGGGCTTTCATTCAAAACAAACTCCATATCCAGCGTATAAAATACTGCCAGAAACCTTGCTATAGTACAAACATTCATTCATCTAGCAACTTGGAAATTTATGGTGGGATTCCTGTAAACTTGTGGGGCTACTGGAACCTGCTGTGGTAAAGCGAGCAGGGATATGACAGGCATTTGAATAAACCTTTCTATCATGTAAGGGAGTGCTTTTGCAAAGGAAAAGTTTGCCATTTTCTTCCATCCCACACTGTGGTGTAAAAAAGGAAGGAGAAAACTGGGGGCGAACTCAAGGGCACGTCTAAGGGGGTAAAAGGCACACTTGCACTGCAATGCAGGGGTATTGTGGATTGAGTAGTTCCAATGTACTAGATCATGTACACTTTGATTTGCAGGCCACCCTGCAGACTAATCCCAAAGAAGTGGCCGGGCTTGTAAAAATCCTATTCGGTTATATACTTAAGACAAGAGGATCACCTGGACAATGAGGAAGTGGCTTTCAAAATGCCAGACCTGCAAATGCAGGTTGTCAAATTGCTCTTTTCTCAAAGATGGCCTCTTCTCTCTCCCTTCCTCGTCAGCACAGGGGCCATTGGGCTTTCCTGCCAAATGAAAGTGAGGAGAGGGAGGGAGACAAGTCATAGGGCTAGACTGACCAGGGCTGCCAGCTCTGCCAAGGCAGGAAGCCTGGGTCTCTGGGGGTGACCCTCTTTGCAGCTGTGGCCTTCCCTTGACATGGGAGCACCAGCACGTGCAACGATCCATGAAGTCAGCCTGAGTGAGAGGTGATGAGCTGACAGCCTCTGCTGAAAGTCAGCCAGGGAAGCTGCTATGGACGGCAGAGTCACAGACAGTCTGGCAATTCACCACAGCCACCATGTGGGAGAAGAATATACTTTTAAGGGCATAAATTTCAAAGGCAAAATTTAGACGGTGGTGTTGGGCAAAGTCCCGCCACTTATACCCAGCCCACCTCGGGAACTGCTTTGCACAGCTCAGAAAATGATCTCACTACCACAGTGATAACCTGTAGACCTACAACATTCAGCCTTGGCTTCCATTACATCTTCCTCACTTCCTCTTCCTTCCTCTTGCCACCCCAGACATAAACAGTGATCTTCACATTCACCCTGCAGATAGAAAATTATTAATTTAAGGCATATCAAAACACATTTTTATAATGTATAAATATAATACCCAATAGACTCCTGAAAGATGTACTAAATTAATCCCACTTGTGAAGGCCTTAATATTAGTTCTTTCCCCTTGGGGAAAATTTGAAATCCCAGGAAAACCCTTGATTTATTTTCTTCCTACACATCAGCAACAGACACTCACAGAACTTTTAGGCAAAATATCACCCTAAAATATCACCCTAAGGCTGACTGTGTCGAGGCAGAGACAGAGTCCATTCAGAGCAGGTACTGGACAGTGAAGGGAGTGCTCAACTGAGAACTGTAGCATATTGGTGCTGTCTGTCTGGTTCAAGAATGATTACCGTCTTTGATATCTGTGAAGAGGTGTGAACAGCACTAATTCAGATATACTTTGACCACCTCAATTTGGTAGCCAGAGAGGCCCAATTAGTGAGCATTTATCCTAAATTAAAGTTTAATGGGATTGTATATTATCAACAGTAAGTGAACAAATTACCTCACATCTAATATTAAAAAAATAAATAAATAAAACACACACTCTCTCTCTCTTTCAGATAAAGCCCCATATTATAATCTCACATTTTTCTAGTTTATTCTACCAGTCGATAATCTCTCTTTTTTATTTTATTGTTGCTGTTTGAACACAGGCCTTATATATGCTAAGCAAGCTGTCAACCACAGAACTGTATATACCCGGTCCAAAAACCTGACACCAGCAGTTTTATTCTGCTCCTCTCAAACCTCCAATGCAGCCAGCTTCTCATTTATAGGAAGACAAAGGTTGACTCAGGACCCATACAACAGTATTAATAAGAGATAACAAAACCCCCAATCTATGTCTGTTTGACTTTCCACCTTCACCATCAGTAGTGACCTGATCATAGCAGAAACTTTTGCTCAAGCTTGTATCTCTGCAGCCTCAACTCTCACAGTGAAGTGAGCAGAAATCTTTGCGCTCAAAAGACCTCAGGACCAAATGATTATTCAGTGGAAGGGTAGGTGGGTGTATGTACCAAACTCTTTTTTGGCAAACATAAGTAAAAAGAAGTTAATTACCCATTTTCAGCTCCAGACCAGGATAAATTATTATTTGTATGACATACTAATGAGCAAAAAGGGCACACACAAAACAGAGATATAACTGCAGGTATAACTATCTCGAGTCAACAGTTTTCCTAGGTGACAGGAAACAGTAAAAAGTCAGCGATGATCAGGGCGTATGAACTATGAGGAAAGATGAAAGGAAATGAGCATGTCTTAACTTCCAAAACATTTTTCAGGGATGCCACAGTATTCCATTAAAATTAATGCACTAGTACATTTCCCTACACCCACCATCCAGTTAAAGTACAAGATCCATCATAGTCAAATTTTGTGACAATGGTTAAGTCTTCTGCAGTCTGTGTGCAAATTATGAAATAAGGAAAATGCACTTCCCTACCTCTGTCATTTGGAAAATGACACCTTTTAAGTCAATAATGCAATGCTTAGAGCAAATGGTGCCACAGCAAAGTATGACAGCGCACGCGATGCAAATGAGTGTGCCAATGGAGGGAAGCTATTCAAGTGCCCCAATGCAATGGTTCCAATGTTCTCTGCAACTTGGATTTTGAATAGCACTTAAAAATCTCAGGCCTCGCCAGAGCATCAGAGTTATTTCCATTTGAGATTTTTTTTTCCCCCTTTGGCCTGTGGTTCTTTTCTTGCTCATCAGCAAATGCCAAAGAGAAAGAGACAAGTAGGTCTAACAAAGAGGAGATTCAAGCAAAGTTAAACTCCCCACTCTCCAGCCATTTCTTCCCTTCCAGGGGTCTATTCTCTTATGGATTTGAAGAGATTTGTGCCACGAAGAGCCATCAATGCTAATGCAGGTAGTTATGCCCCAGGAGTCCCTACTGCCCGTGCCTACAGAAGCCCATCCTGCTGGCTAGCCCCCATTGTAGCCTCCCTTGTGATCTAACTGAAGAGTGTCCTGCAATTTCATCCCTTAATTGAGATCCCAGCATATGGCAAAAATCCAAGGCCCTTGCTTGGCTTGTTTATCTTTCAATACTTTCGAGTCACTGATGGGCCAGGAGAGAAACCACACCACAATTTAAAGGGAAAGCTGTTTGCTATTCTTCATTTATTTTTAAATCTCTGCCTCTCTTCATCCACATCTAACAAATAACAAATGACTGTAACCACTGTCCCTCTGCAGACTATGTACCACTGTGAATAGTTACAATAATTCCATGTAATAAAGCCAATTTTTTTTTTTTAAATGGTAGGTTGTCGTCCATTCTTTAGAGCTTGGTTCTTTTATTAACTTTTGGTCATCTTTCTCTTTCTCCAAACTTTGAGTATTTAAAAGTCTAAAGAAGGAGGAAGAGGAGAAGGAGAAAGATTCCATTGTGGGGAACTTAGGTAGAGGGAGAGGGTGGGGTGTAATTTTCATTCTGAAATCAAATGAAACAGAGCAGCTGCCATCATCTGCTGTGACCATTATCTGCTGTGACCATCGTCTGCCAAACCACTGTGGGCTTCTACCAAAGTGTCCTGAAAAGGAAAATTCACAAGGAAGAGGGTACAGGGTAGAAGAGAGAATGTGTAGTTGTTTAGAAATCAAGGACAATGAGTGGTGGCCCACACCTTTAACCCCAGCACTCAGGACGCAGACACAGGCAGATCTCTGTGAGCTCCAGGCCAGCCTGGGCTACAATGAATTCTAGGACAAGCCCCACTGGAAAAATCAAAACCAACCAAAACAAAACAAAACAGAAAAAAAAAAAAAAAAAAAAGGAAGAAATCTAGAACAAACTTCATAAAGGCTAGATAAAATAGCTCAGTGGTACAATGATTGTCTCAAATGCATAAGTCACTGGGTTCAATTCTCATCAGTCAAAAAAAAAAAAAAAAAAAAAAAAAAGAACAATCAGTAAAGGATAGTATGCCTGCCATGGATAAACAAACAACTTATAAAAGTACTCTACAGCATTCTATAACTCCAATGTAACTACATTCCTTAGCATAACTGTGGCCTTGGCTGGTTTTGTGTGAAAGAACCTTGTGGAGTGTTTATCTTTTGACTGGGCTCTGCATGAATGATTTAGAGTTCATTCAAAAGCAAATGCACTTTGCTTCTCTTGAACTTAACAGGTAACAACAAACTTGACAGGGATGGGCAGCTGAGTTTCCTGCTAACCAGCCAAGGGACAGAACCATTATGCAGGACTGACGAACAGGTCCTTCCATAAAGAGCTTATATTTCTACAAAACCAAGGCTCTGTGTGGTTGTGATGTGGTACGGAAGTGGAGCCTTAATGATTGACATGTATATGAATACCGTGATGGGGAATGTAAATAGAAAATGTTTCAGATCCAAGTGTTTTAGCTTCACATCATAGAAAATAATAAATACTGAATAATGTAATTCAAGGTATTTCTATCTTGGGGTTCTAATGACTAACCACTTGAGCTCTGCTTTTGTGGTTTATAATGTCACCAGAACCCTCCATGGAATTATATATAGAATAAATGATAGGCAATGTTGAATTACAAGGCTATCAGGCTATAATACATAAAGTAAGTACCTAACATAGTCTTATAAATTATAGGCTTTTATGGCCTAGCATTTTACAGCATAATGTCACAAACTGCAGTGATACAGTATATTGATAAAGGATATGATATCACATTAAGTTTCAATGAAATATCCCTGGCACTACATTAGGGCCAAGTTATTTCCCAGACTCACAGCTCAGAGCTGGAGGGCCCCTTAGAGGACACCACACTTGGTCTTCTTGTCACCACTCTTATCCCTGCCCCATAGTCCTGACAGATGGCCATGCTGCCTCCAACACATCCTGTGTTTCAAACAGCCGGAGAAAATGTTGGGGAAATGGTTTGTAAGTATACAGGCAATAAAGGCCCCATTACTAGGAACACACACAAAGGTTAAATGTTCACAGTGTAGCTGAGATCACAGTACACCAATATTGTTCAACACACACTTTGAATTCTTTAAACAAAAACTGATAAGAATTGTTAAAAAAAAAAAAAAAATCTCCGATCTCCAATCTCCCTTGTATGCCGTCCTTTGCCTCTTACAATACAATAACCATTACCAGCCTTACACATCTTTTCTTTTTTTTCTATAAATATTTCATTTGTGTTTAGAAGTTTCAGTTTTAGGTACTATTATCAGAAAATATATAATAGAACCTTCTTAAATGTGAAAAAATAATTATAAATGTTGGGGAAACATATTTACAGACTTTTACTTAACATCCATTTCTTTAAATGCTAATTATACACTTACTCAAGCATTAACACTCCCCCAAGTCTCCATGTAGTAAGCACTTCAGCTCTTAACTATCTATACCCAAGCCGGAAACCCTGTGATCTCTACCTATCTGGTTTGCACATCTTTACCTAACCACACTCATGAAGTCAGACTCAGCATTCCTGATACTCCTGCATTCTAGAGTTCCAAGCTTCTTAGAAAGGGGAAAACACGGAGAGGCACTCATGCAAAGAGGGTGGATTTCTCCAATAAACTCTGACACCGCTTCATTTGTGTCTAGACAGCTCTACGATATGTATTAAAACAAGTGAAAACAAAAGTAAATTAGGTCGCTTCTTTGAGAAGGAGTTCTTCCCATAGCCTTCTGTTTGGCATTCTGTGGTCCAGGATGATATACAGGCATATACCAACAAGAACTTGTAAATGCTGCTTTAACCACCCTCTCACACCATTAACTGGACGATAACTGTCCCTTACAGCTCCCTATTTTAAATTTCTACTTCCTGGTTATGAAACTTTCTTTCAACAAAGGACCTACTGCTGAAGACTCAAGGATGCAACATGTATAGATAATCACACACGCCAGCACATACATACATGTTAGAGTGCCGCAACCATCCATCTCCTCTGCTCCTATGCTGTCAACTAGTTTGCATGGTCCATTATCCACCAAAATATGTCCGTAGGAAAGCACGGACAGAGAGTCATAAAAAGACAAACCAAAACCCACTCTAACACATAATAAAGTTATTTGTGCAAATCTTCTTTTCTGCTTTGATTTGGTTACTGCCCTTCAATGCGAATACAAATGAGAAATGTTCTCTTCCTTCTTGCACACAAAAGGTCCAAGTGGGAGGTTTCACTTTCAACTGAAAGGACTTTTTTTCTAATGCCCAGGTTTACAGCATTCATTTAGCACAGACAAGGCTCTAGGAACTAACTAGTCGGCAGTCCTACCACACACACACACAGAGCTTTGCTGGTTCAAATCCTAAGTTTTAGAACATATTTGACAGGATATATTCATAGCATTGCAATATATACATAGCCTAATGTATCATTGGTAAGTTGCTCTGCACAGAACATTCCAGTGGCTTCTAAACTGACAGCAACCTTGAGGTGCGGAATTGTTATTACTTTAGGAGGGCACCTGGTGTGGAGGACATGATGGTCTCACACCGTGAGCAGAAAGGCAGAGAATAAAACAACTTCTCCAAACCACACAACCACTAAAAGGAAGACCTAAAAAGGGCTTGAGAGATGGCTCAGCCGTAAAAGGCTAGGCTCACAACCAAGACTATAAGAAGGATCTAAAAACTGTGCTCAGAAATCTGACTTTTCTTTCTTAAATCCTACAACATGCAATGTCACTGAACAGATACCTTGGGAGACAGTTGGAGCTCTTGGGAGTGTCTTATCAGGCAGATGCCTGTAACTAAGCCTGTAGCCAGAGTAGCAGAGGCAGCCACCTGAGTACCACCATTTATGAGAATATGGCTGGCCTGGAACTCACAAGACTCTCAAGGACAGCTCCTCTCATTTTTTGGGCAAAGATTTTCGGCTTTTGTTCTAAAATGCATTTGGTTAAGACTTATAGAAAGAACCATTTCCATCTTTTCTTGAAGAAAATGGGATTTTTTAAAAAAAATTTATTACTATATTTTTAAGATCTTCTTTTGGGAACCACAAAATGACAAATTTCTGAAAAACCAAAACAACAAACTTCTTTAACTTTTTAGCGCATAGATCGAAGGTGAATTTGTGCACAAAGAGCACCTTGGGTATTTTTACCAGCATTCCTTCTTGCTAATATATAGAACTTCTCTTGGTAGCAATGACTGTGCCTGGAGCCACTTGGAGTCAGACAAGAATGCAAAGTGAGGGAAGGAGGTAGGGGTCAGGTGAATGATAAGGGGTGTCAGAGAGTAAGAGGGGGAAACTTCAGCTCAAAACCATGGGTTAGACACCATGGGGCCAACACAGCAGGCCCCAGATCATGCTGGTCTTTTACCACCAACCTTTCGGGAGCCAGGATCTGGGCTCCAAATCACAGGGCCCCAGATAGTGGGAAGGGGAATTTTGTAGAGTTATCTCTATCAATCAAAGTACAGACATAATATAAAGTGTGGGCTCACACAGGTGCAAAAAGAGAGTGAAGGTGTTTCGGAGTAGAAAAGAAAGGCATGAAGAACGGGCCAGAATGATCTTCCATTCACAAATATGATGATGTATCAGAAGAATCATTTTGAAAAACTACTCAGAGCCCTAAATAGAAAAAAAAATATATATATATATATACTCATATGCCGCATCTAACAAATATTATTTCAGCAAGAAGTCTTGCTTTATATTCTTTCTCTCTCTGTTTCTCTCTCTCTGTTTCTCTCTCTCTGTTTCTCTCTCTCTGTTTCTCTCTCTCTGTTTCTCTCTCTCTGTTTCTCTCTCTCTCTCTCTCTCTCTCTCTCTCTCTCTCTCTCTCTCTCTCTCTCTCTCTCTTCCTCCTCTAGGGCTTTATGGGGCACCTGCAAACAAGAAAAACAAAACTTAAAAATCTAGCAAGATTAAAATGTTTCCGTGTAACCAGGAAATCAAAGACCACACAAGATTGTGAGTGTAGGGCACCACATAGAGTACAGATTAAAAGGACTTCAGAAACTTTATGGTCCCTAACCTAAGTGTCCCCCGGATATTCAAAGGATGAAACAAAATTTCACTCGTGCATTAGCATCCAGATTTCAGCCACAGTTGCCTGCTTTGTGCTAAAAGGTAGCTGGTACCTCTTTCTGCGCGCTGAGCAGGGCAAGAGCTCCATTCGCTGAAAGGACCATGAAAGTCCGCAGGAAGGTTGACCTGGGCCTCTAATGAGGATCGGAAAGCACTTCTTGGCAGGATTCTGTTTCCTCAGTGAATACTTTGAAAATGCACCTCCTTCTGTCCACAGAAGAACCACACAGTTACTTGGTTCTGCACAGTATACACAGGGCTTTCCGCTCTTATACTCTTGAGGGTGGCTCTGTTCTGAACTTAACCCTTGAAGTTACCAGTACTTGGTTAGCAAGAATGACCATCTGAGGGTCTAGTTCAAGGGCTCTTCTTGGCCTCCAATCCAGCACCTCATAGCTGAGGTCAGGATCTAGTTACTGGGCCACAATAAGTATCTATAAAAACCCTCCTAGGGTAAACTTTATCGGTGAGAACATTAGCTGAAAACATCAACTACGCCCTTCCAAAGTTTATGCGTCTGCAATGGAATAATTAATTCCACTGTCTTGTCTCACTAGAAAGTTGGAGCGAGAGAGCCAGGAAAATCATTCCTTAAGCTTAAAATAAAATAAAGCATTACTATACTCACCAGGCCTACAATAAATGTGGCTAAATTTGAAGACATCTGACACTTTTTAACTCCAAAACTTAAAGATCTAATCTCTTCTACCACAGCTCACCAGAGTCTAAAATATTCTAATTTGCCAAATTCCAAAACAATTAGTATTTTAATCCCTGATCACTTTTAAACTGAATCAGTTAAAAAAAAATTTTTTTTGATGACTCCAGACAAGCCTATGAATGTAGCCACACCTAAAAAACAAGCCAAGACTTTTTTTTTTTCCCTCTCTCCAAAAAACTTCATGAGTAGCCACAGCTGGAACTGTTTTACCCTGGCCGGTAAGCTCTGTGAGAATGTTCCCCTTGTCTTTGTCTGTGAAGCTGGAAGACGCTAGATGCAGAGGTAGGGTTCAATCCCAAGAGGACCTTGGGTAAACATGAGCTCCAGCCCCCCAGCCCCCTCCTGATAGGGTCAGGTGACATGGTGTCAAAAGACAGCCAAAGAAAGATCTAGAAAGTGCACACAGGGAGGATATTATTCTTTCTCTTTTCCAGAGATAATAAAGAGCAGAAATGGACTAGAGGGTTCCTTATTCACTTAATATGAAAGAGCTCCCTTCCCCCACCCCCTTGTGTTTCTAATCCATGTGTTCAGGCAGGCCATGAATGTGTGTGTTCTGTTTATTCACTCACATAGAGCCCCTGCCCTCCTTCCATTTCACTCCCTGCATTAGAACACTCATGAACGGAAATCTTCATGAACTGTCTAAGCAGCCCGACTCTCTGGAAATTCAACAGCAACAAAAATAAGAGCCTGTCACCAGTAAAAAAAAAAAAATCATTGAATTTATTTCATCAGAAAACAGCCCTAAATGTCCAAAGAGTCCCAGCAAGACTGAGTTGAGGAGGGATGGGGATGGGGGCTGGGAGCTGAAAGACAATAAAAAAGGGGGCCAGAGCGTCATAGGATAAAGGGAGACTGCAATAAAGTAGCAAGAGGTGGCAGGGAACGTGGCAACAGCCCAAGTTATAAAAGGGGGAGTGTACATAGCATGACAGGCAGATGTAATAAAAGGAAAGTGAAGAGAAAGAGACAGAGAGAAGAAATATATCCAAAGAATGGAGGCAGGTACAGTGGGAGCAAGTATTAAAAAAAAAAAAAAAAAGCTAAACAAACAGCTCAGGTTTGTAGGAAACAACACCAAAGTGATGATCTGCCTAAAAAATATAAACAACTTTTTGCATGTAAACAAAAGTGGCTTCCAGAAAGGGAGAAGACTGGTGAGTGCACTCGACAGTACACACACACACACACACACACACACACACACACACACACACACACATCAGGCATCCAACTATTTCAAAAGCTACATCTAAAATTTCATTAAAAAGGGCCCAGCTGCTTCCTTACCCTGACTTTGTCTTTAAGGACTTAGCTACACTGAAGGAGTGGCCAGAAAGAGAAGGGAGAAAAAAAAACCACACTTCAACCCATCTCTCTCAAATTCTTTTATTTCAGCAATGCATTAAGCAATCTCCCTGCAGAGTTATTCTCTTCTTCCTGGTGTGGATAAAGCTCCCCCTGGGGAGCTCTGTAATTTCCAGCTTCTCCGAATTCAGGTATTAGTAAAGACCGCTTGGGGACACGCAACAATATAACTCTACATTTTCAGGCATTCGGAGAGAACCCCCTAAGGGTCCCAAGTTCAAATTTCTGAAATGTAGGCATTGTAAAAGGAACCTCGGGGGACTCCAGCAATAGAAATCTGCTGAATTCAAAGCATTTCCTAAGCCCTGGCAGGAGCCTTTGCTCCCACTGGAGGCTTTTTATAAAACATGTGTTGCTGACATGTTGACAGATTGCTCAGTGAAGTGTTAGGTGCATACACAGGCTGGCCATTTAGGGGGACATCAGTTTACCCTTCATCTCTACCTGAAGCACCATGTTTTATACATTACCCGAGGACAGGCAAAAAACAGACACTTTCCAACAAAGTATCACTTGGCAAAAGGCAAGCAGCCTCTCACACATAACTCTACCAACCTCCTAGGATGGAAAGATGGATTTCATAGTTATACTTCACACACACACACACACACACACACACACACACACACACACACACACACACACACACACACACACACAGGCAGGGCTGAATGGAATCTCCCCAAATCACAAAAAGGTCAGAAAATGAATTAAGTGTACAGTCAAGGCCTGGGCTGGAAATTGCCTCCATGTATCAGGCCTGCCACCCTTCTGCTACCCGGGCCAGAGCTCCAAGGGTAGAAGGAGCAAAGGAATTTTCTAATGACAGCTGACTGTTGGGAGGTAATCTGATCAAAGGCCGATATTAAATCCAACTTCTGCTCATATCAGGGTATTAGTGATGTACGACTTAATAACCCAGCCGCTCCAAAAGTGCTGCCGTGGCAACAGGATGGAAATTGGGATAATAATGTATTCATGGTGCTGGCGACCTGGGGCTGCAGTGCGCGCTCTCAGGGGAGGGCACTTCACCCTGAGCCAGACGTGTCTGGGCAAAATCACTTCACAAAGGACAGGAGTGGAATACTGAAGAGCTCTGGAGCTGATGAGAGCGTCGATAGGGAAGAGTGGAATGGAGCGAAGTGAGGTAAGGAAAAACATTTTCAGCAGAAGGGCGTGAGTGGTGCTTCTCTGAAAATCTGATGGCGTTCAAGAAGCTCTCGGCGACAAGTGCAAGAAAATGGGTAATTATTAAATGAACATAAAACTACCTTCTTTGCAAAGGGCTGGAGGAGGAAGGAAGGCAACCAGCTTACAGCAGATAACAAAATGAGACAGTATCATCCTCCACAGGCTCCCGGCCCTACCTTCCTCTCCACAGGGGGGGACCACTCTATCACCAGTGAAGCCCATTCTTCTCCATCTCCAGGACGCCCAGGCTCATGCCACTACCTTATTCCTACAGACAGACAAAGGTCATGCATCCATGGGTGACTGACAGACTGCAGATCTCTCTGGGAGAATATAACCCAGAGTCTCCTGCTGCTGAAGACAGAGGGAAGGGAGCAAGACACAGGCTTCTGGGAGAGGGTGACCAGTCTCCTCCAGAGACAGATCCTAATGGGTTATCCAGTCCCAAAGGTCAGACCTCAGCACAGACAAGCAGCCGACACCAAAGGGACTCAGCAACCTGCTGTTGTTGCTGTTTTACAAATTTACATATGTATGCATGGGTATGTACAAATAAATATATATACATTAACTAAAGAGTAAGATGTCATGAATTTGGGAAGGAATAGTAGGGCACAGGGGTCAGAGAGCGGAAGAGAAGAAGGAAAATAATGTAAATACTGTACTCACGAAATTCTCAAAAATTAAATAAAAATATAAAATATGGACAAAAAAGAGCGCATTAGAGGGCTGAAAAAGGGGGTGTGGCCCATTGGTATTGCATCAGTTAGACACATGCCCACCTAGTCTAATCTACTAACAGAGGATTCTCTGGTTCCCTGGACTACGGAAATAAAGGGTGATTTCAACTCCAAATATCTTCTGCAAATTACATCAGATGGGACTTACAATGGCCGAAGACATCTTTAGACTATCAGAGGAGATTCCAAAAGAGAATGATGGACTATGCAGGCATGTACTTTGGGAAAGAGAAGTAGAAAATGTGCCCCTTGGTTTTATTTTTTTGTTTTGTTTTGTTTTGTTTTTTTTATTTAGCTTCAAATACTTTCTGTGCAACCAATACAGACTATCCTCAAAGAAAAAAAGGACCAAACATAAGCAATGGAACTTGGTTAAAACGAGGTGGCAGGCATCACTCCTGGGGCCCAGACGGCTTCTCTTCTGAGGAAACTGACTCTCGGTAATCATTCTGACATGCCGATCCCAGCAAACCCTAATTTCTTATTCTCACAGTGCCTGATGCCAACAACGTACGCACTGTACTCTTAAGCACTCTTCCTGCCTTTCCTAGTATTACAGATAATTTTCTAGTTGCAGAGTGTACTTATTACAAGGCTGTCAGAGGAGTTTTTGTTTCAACAACACGTTAACTTTACTGCACTTATAAAAAACATTATGTGTCCCCTGTGATTCTGTGTGTTTAAGAGCAGCGAAATGTTATTGATCCCGGTGTGACAAATCAAGAGTTAGGTAATGTCTACAAAACTCAATTTTCTGCAAGACATAAAAACCCTTTTTATGAAACCCCTCCTTAAGAAATTCAGGAGAAATTCCAGGCAAGAGAAGAAAAAAAGAAAAGAAAAAAAGAGAGAGAGAGTATAAAGGCTTGTCAGCTGCAGTTACGTCTTAGCGTCGTCTAGTGTCAGTAAATACTTAAACCAGTATTTACTTTCACTACTACGGAAATAAATGAATCCGCATGAAATTTTAAAAAATTGTTCTCGCCCAACTAGAATTCTTCAGAAAGTGCATGAAAACAGTCTCACTAAGCAAGCTAAGATTTGCACCAGAAGCTTCCCTCTGTGCTTTTTGTGTCTGTCTGGATCCCTCTACAATGGACTCTCAGAGGCTGTCTGCACAGGGAGTAGCCCGGCCTGAACACATCTTGAGTCTCACATACAATCACTATTCTCAGCAATTTACCTCAAAGAGAAAAAAATCTGAAAATAACTCCTGATAGTTGCAGCAAGTAGATCTGGTAAGTAACAGAAAGCCGGGGGGAGGGGGAGAGACAAAAAAAGCCCCCAAAACAAAAAAAAACCCAAGAAACTTCTTTGCCACATTAATGATTTGGCTGTGACTTGTACCTATTTCATTTTATTCATAGAAATTCCGGAACTCTATATACATGTGTGACTCCCAGCCCCCTCCCACTGGTCTGCTAGGGAAGCACTGCTTCTGCCTTTCATTAACAAGCAAGTGGGCCTGCTTTTCATGTGAACAATACAGAGCTTAAGTTCTTGCAAAGATAAATGTGTGACAAGTGCCACTGTACGCCACAGAATATTACAGCAGTCATTTCTCATCATTTTCCCCAGCAAACTTCAGTCTCTAACAGGGCCTTCTGTTTGCCTCAGTTCTCAGCTCTCCTGGTGGGGTTGGCTTCTACTGGGAAAGCTGTTTTCCAAGACTGTTCTAGCTCCCTCCCTGTCTCTGCCTCTTTCTACCTCTCTCCTTTTCCACCACTGCATTCATCATTATTCAGCGGCATTATAACACTTTTTTTAAAAAAGCTTTAAAAAAAAAAAAAAAGAAAGAGAGAAAGAAAGAAATCATTTGATTTTCATTACCCTGGAGAGGATTAAATACCCCCAGGAAAAATTCTGGTACATTCTCTGCACACATTTACATGCAGCCAGTGAAGTAAACATTTCCATAATTGCTCACTTCAGAACACGTTACCCAGTTCCTAGGTACAATAACTGTCAGGAGTCAATGAGGAATAAAGAATTTTCCTGAATCTTTGCATATAACCTGACTAGCATTAATAACTCTACAGCTATACATAAGTTAAGAACTGGATTACCGCAGACATCAGCCTTGCCCTGAGCCCTTATATCAGCTGTGCCTTCTTCAGCCATTAACAACATAAATGTTTGGGGGTGCGGGGGGGGGGGGGGTTTAACAACTTAAGGCCATTGATAGTAAAAGCATTTTACCTTCCTTCTACTTAGAATAAAAGGCAATAGCCTAAAACTATAGCCTTTTTTTTAGCCTTGGAAATTTCAGCAACAACATATGGCTTCCATTTACTTCCAATTTTACTCGTACTGTGAACTTCTTTGGTGAAGTTGTCTTCTATTGCTAAATGACAAAATGAATGATGAAATTCAGTTGCTATGCTAGAAAAACAGAAAACAAACTGTGGTGCTTAATCCCTAAGGAGAAGTGGACTTCAGTTATGAATCATCCCTGCCAGCGATCCTCTAAACCTTAAATAAAAGTCTTTATGTCCTAAAGAGCATTGTGAATAAACATGATTATTTCAAAGTGCTGGCAGACAGGCTTCTCCTTCTCCAGTGCCCTGGACGTCAAGGTCAGAGAGCATGCCACCAGCACTGAGCGATTATTTGAACAGACCTTGCCTTGTGCAAGAGACATCAATGAGGAAGGCGAGCAGGAAGGCCGCTCTGGTTTTATTGCTTGCTTGCAGGGTTCCTCATATTGCTGAAGCTACAGTCAAGAGCTTGGGAGGCACATAATAAAACCAAGCCCATTGGCTCTGATAGCATTAGTCATTTGTCTACCAAATGAAAATGTACACACTTTGTTATCAGATAAATCTTTATGAGACTCTTCCATTTTCTCTAAGCAACACAGTCCCCACACACTTTCCACTCTCTAGTGAGGCTGAAGAGATTTTGAGGTGACTTCAGATAATCACTATCTAATTAGGCTGTGACAGGGTCTGAGTCAACAAAACATAAATTCAAAATTGGGACAGAGAGTTTATTATTTTTAATTTTTAAAATGTGGCCAGCTAGACAATCAACTTTTGCAGACAATAAAATGTGCAGTTCTATACATTATAAACTATTTATAATGTATTCAAGGAAGTTTTTCACCCCAACAGAAAATATCCTTTTAATAAGCCCGTTTTACTATAACTTGCTATTATTGGGCTCTTCTTTATGGTTGTTTTCATATTTTCGTCATAAATATAGTACGGAAAAAGACAAAGGCAAGCTGTACACAGCTGAAATGTTATACAATTTGTTAAAATGATGAATAAAATTAAAACTGCCTGTCATAGCAAAATGAAAAGCAATTTTGTTTGCAATTTTCTTAGCAGCAATGGAAAAGAGCCAAATTCATGAACGGTGTGCTGTCTGCAGTGTGTAAGCATCCACAGTAACCAAAGGAAGTGCTTGGTGATACCAGCATGGACTGTACCTTGGAAGGCACAACACCCTGGCCAAGTCAATGGCCTTCAAGCAGACCTCAACTAGACAGAGGCTGTTCCTGCCATAACTGTCTAGAATGCCTCTGGAAGCCATATTCTTGAATGAGAAGGTGGGCAGATGTATGAATGAATAAATAATTTTCTACTACTGTAGTCTATCTTTCTAATATCCCAAATTTGATTCTGCTGAAATACAAAACTTGCAGAAAATTAAAAACAAAATAAAACAGAAACTTTAAATACTCAATAAAGTTATTAGGCTTACCAACACCACTAAAGAATTCTATCATAGCATAACTAGATGTTAAGCAAACGAGATTCTTCGGTAGACAAGATGGCTATCCAAGTATGATGATCTGATTTAGACTCACGAAGACTAACTCTCCAAATTTTCCTTCAACTTCCCCACAAATACACTCCCTGGCATTCATATGCCTCACTACCAGACACATCATCACAATAACAACCATAAAAAAGTGAAAAAGTTTAAAAAGATCAAGTAGGATGTATTTTTTCCTATCCAATCATAAACAAGGAGTCGGGGGAAATGTCCTTGAGATAACTGCCCACTATTCACGGCAACTTCTCTATTTCAACCTCTTACCAAAACCAGAAGCACACAAAAGTACAAATGTTTCACTAGAATAACTATTTCTACACTCTCTTTTAAATGTTTTTCATTAAGCTAGACAAAATTAAAACATGGTACATAAGTATTCTGGCTAGGGAAAGCCTCCCCACCTCTCAGGTGTGGTCATCTTACCCGATTCCCTGACACTCTGTCACTGGGAAGCATGTAAAAGTAAATTTAGAATTTGAATTTGAGATAACACAGGATTACATTCATGGATTATTAATTCCAAGATGGCTAAATCTCCTGATGAGGAGTAAGTTCATGTGGAAGCTCCCTGTCCAGCCAGGAGAAATCTACAGGTCAGTTTTCTGGCTTTAGCCTTCAAATAACCAAAGATCTTTGAGTCAACAGATGCCAACACTCCTGAAGATAATTCAACTCTCAGTGAACACCTGCCATGCTGCTCACAAAGCCTTAAGCATGCTACACTTACTCCTAGTTCTGGCTCTAAGAAGTGGAGCTTCCCTTTAACAACTGTTGGGAAAATAGAAACCTGGACCTTCCAGAAAGAGATCGTCAACATCTCTTCTAGATGCAACAACTGACTGTAAGGTGCTTGAGACTTGGCATTGCTTTAGTCCCGGTTATTTATAAGTTGGAGTCACTCCAGCGGGAAAACAAGTAATATCAACTTCTTGTGGAACAAGAAAGAATGTAGTATCTCACAGTATATAATACACACGAGGTGTCTGATCAGGACACCGGGAAATAAGGAACAGAAAGCAGGAAGGGGGACCAGAAGAATCATAAGAGAGTAGGTGTCCTTGAGTTCTTTTTACTAAAAGGAAAGAAAAAACCCACTTGATCTAGGAAATCAAAAGCATATTTTGGCTTGAATTAAGTCAGACAGGCAAGGGCCCCATCATTCTCTCCTGTCACCTAGCAGTTTCCCACTTGATAGGAGACCCCTCCTCACCCCACTGTCACGCACACACCACAATGCTCACTCAAATACCACACACTATGTTCAGAAAAGGTTCACATATTTATTGTAGAAATATATCTAATTTTACTGCATTATTCTTTGGCTCTTTGTCACCATCTGTACAATGTCATGGTACTTAGATTTCCAGTGAGTAGTCTACATGCCCAGATGCAATAAGGGAACATACTGGAATCTGTAAAAACAAAACAGAACGTCTCCTCCATCAATGACTTTCCAACAATTGTGTTCTGCAAAGCTCCCCACAGTACCCTTGGAGGACCAGGGCTTTTGTGTCCAATCTTTCATTTCTTACCTAATATTTGTAATTACAGAAGATCAAGAAATGTTTGAGGCCAGCAGGGTCTACACAGAATTGCATAATAATGCAGTGAGACACTGTCTCAGTCACACTAAAGAGGGTGAAGCTTAATGGGAAGTAGTTAGGTCATTGGAAAAGCTGTCCCTTACAGAATCATGTTAGTTCTTATGAAAACACAGTTACAACCAGGTTGTTATAAATGAGTAAGCATGAGCACTGAATCACTCCTAGCTTCCTATCTTACCATGTCTGTCACACACATGTAGAATGACACAGTTAGATATCGCTCAGGGATTCCTCATCAGAGTCATTGATATCATACCCTTGGACCTCCAAAATAATGAGCTAAACATTTTTTTTTTAAGATATATATACACTTGGCCTTGAAGTCTGTTATAGCAACAGACAGTAACTAAAGGGTATGAGGTACTAAAAGTATGGACTTCAAACTCTTTTATTATTTAAAAAAAAACAATAGAATTCGAAGATACATTTTTTTTAAAAAAAAAATGGCAAAAAACAAACAAACATAAAACCAAAACTCAGCACAAGAAAGGGTGACCAGTGACCATACTCAAGCCCACTGGTTTCACATCTGTTCTCCTTGGACTCAGGGGAGTGTTAGTGGTTCACAGCATGGAGTGATCCTGGTGGTTAAGGACCTTCAAGGTCACTTCCAGGTCTAGAGCTCACTACTAGCCTTCCCATCCAGTTTGCTTCTACTTCCAAGTCAATATTTAACTTTCCTGAATTATAAATAAATAAATAAAAATGAATAATAAGAGAACAGCAATAGGGAAATTCTGGTTAGTTAGTCTGTTATGCTTTTGGATCATTTTAATCAATAATTAAAGAAAAATTACAAATGTAATTTTATTAACAACCATAAGTCATATTTTCTTGGAGACTAATGAAATCTGCTGTTTACCTTTTATCTAGGTGAAAGCTCTTTTGTTGTGATGGTAACGGACTCTCTTGCTTATATTTCCTCAAATACACTCACTTGTACATACACACTTGCATACTCTAACACACCCATTCAAACACTTGAATTTTCTCAAAAACACTCCCTAATTTCTTTAGAGTCATTACCAAGAAATTGACAGTAGAAAATCAATCATTACTCCAGGGGTACAATATTTAAAACTAGCTTTTCTAGGTCCTACCTCATAGTGATATCACAATTGCAGCTCTTTAGAGAATTAACAACAAAATTATTATTTCCAAACGCTAATTGAACATCTTAAACTAGGAATTTATGATGCTCTTCACAACACTGGAGATTTTATGCCCTACCATTCTACAATCGGCTGCTGAGTACCACTTTTGTAATCTGTTATTTTATTATTATTATTATTATTATTATTATTATTATTATTATTATTATTATATGGCTTTACCTGAAAAATCAGCCAGTTTACATTTATCAAATGGTGATCTGAATCATTTTAGCATCCACACCTTTGATTCATCTGTCTTGAGCCTTGACTAGAGATACATTGTGACTGTCACATGTTTGAATTAAAAATTTCACCTTTAAGACATAATACTTGTTTTAAAAACTAGATTTAGAATTATAAAATTAAAGCTGAAGTGTGGATTTTGGCTTTTGGGTTTTTTTTTGGAATGTGGATTTTTATTTATTTGTTTGTTTATTTATTTATTTATTTATGCTTACTTGTAAATAATTTCTTTAATACAAGCATGGGAAGTCAACTCTTTTTAATGAATATTACCCTTGACAGCCAGAAATCAAGAATCTTGAAACGGTTCATTTTTATCATCAGTATTTTGAAGCTGCAACTTTGATTCACATCAACATAAAAAAGAAATGATTTTATTAACATTCTCTTTCATTACTGGATAACACTCTGTGGTGTGGGTACAGTGGAGAAACTGAAGGTTTTCCTTAAAGAGGAACCCACAGGTGATTTTAAAATAATGAAAAGCAATAAAAGTCTTGGTTTCGCTAGATGAGACAAGTATTCACATTTCCCCGCCTTACTGCTAATTATCTGCTGATTCTCCAGCCACTTTCCTTATAGAGTGATTCAATGGCCTGCTTCCATCTACAAATTATATGAACTGGAGGAAAACAACTAGACCAAAATTTGTTGCCAAATTAATTTTGAAAATTTTGGATCTAGAAGAATTGAGACTTTTATCTTGTTTTTTAAGTGACTAGATTCTAGCACAGCTGTATTTTACTACTCACTGAAGAATGAAACCATGAACACACTTGGTAGAGAATGTACCTACACTTCTCCTAGAACTGCTTTATACTTGAAGAAACAAGGGTGTAGCATAAATCTTTTCTATACTGATATTTCTGCCATGATTTATCACCTTCATATAAAATAAAGATAACATGTGTATATATGTATATGTATATATGTTGAGAAATACACATATTCATAATTGACTAAACTGAAAATGGGCAATCTAGTCAATAATTATAAGAAAACAAAAACCAACACGAAACAAAAACCCTCACTGTATTATACAGCTAGCTGTATGGAGACACAGTATGGCAGCTGACCACAGAGACCTTGCTTACCACAATCTACTCCTGCTAACTCAAAAACAGCATGACCTTCGGGCAGTGACTGTCATCCTGCCTATGCAGACAACTTCAAACAGCACAGTTAATTTAAGGTTTAGACCCTGGGTAGACTGACTTATACCAAATATAATCTCTGCTATTTTCTTGAGTAAAGTCTACAATTTCTTTAAAGACTCATTCACCTTGGTGAGAAGAGATTTTGTCAGTGATATCCCATGATTCAGACATGCAGTTTCTCCACTCGATTTTCTTGACTCTGGGTTACTTCCAGCATAGTTTGCTGGTTTGATGGTGGAGGGTGTGTGTGTGTTGTGTGTGGTGTAATAAGTGTGTGTCCATGCCTATGTACGCTTGTATGGTAACATGCATGGGTTTGTGAATGTGTGTAGAGGCCAGAGGTTGATGTCAATGTCCTTCATCTTCTCTTTCCACCTTATCTTTTCAGGGAGAGTCTCGCATCTAACCTGAGCTCACTGACTGCCCAGGTAGCCAGCAAGCACAGGAGTCCTGCTCGTCTCCATTCCCTCTGTCTCTTTGTTTCATGCATGCTGGAAATAAATCTAAACTCAGGTCCTCATGCTGACATGGAAGGAATTTTATCCACTAGCAGTCCCCCGTTCCTGTCTCCAGTTTTGGCAATGTTGCTATGAACATCCATGTACATGGATGTTACCCCAACACACATCTACATTTCTCCAGACTAAAGAAAAATGAAAATTCCTAATTGAAGAGTTCAGTTCATATGTCTTTAAATTTGTGGGGCAAGAGCAATTTGTTTTTCGACTAATTTCCAATCCCATGAGCAGCATCTTACGGTCTCCATTACACCACATTCTGATTAACCCTGGTAACTGGCCCATTTAGCTAAGGTGGTAGATGTCTAGCCATGACGCTTGTATTTCTCATTATTTTGGTTAAAAGCTTAACAGTTCAGATAACATAGAAATGGTTCTCTTTTTGTGTTCCTTTTAAGATTTTGATCATATGACTTCAAAACAACATTCTTATTTTATTTCATTTCTTTTTATCTTACAATACAATATAGGTTGTCTAGATCTATGATTTTGGTAATGATATTCTTGTTGACAGAGGCACTACATTCACAAAGTATAATTCCTCAAAGAGACATGACTGTCACGTGCAATTATTCTTCCCTGTAGATATCATTACATTCAGAGGAACTGTAAATAACCATGAATCCTTCTATTTAGAGATGGGTTTGCACATTCCAAGGCTTAAACTCATATATGTGAGGAGCATAGTGGTTTGGGGTGAACTTGCTAAAATTCGAGACCTTCCATTTAGTTTATCTATCTACAGAAAACCGTCACTCTACATTCTAACAGAAGCCTGTTGCTGAAGCTGGTGGATTTATATAGAACAGGAAAAAGAAAACTTCTCCAAACAAAGTTGAGATGGTCTTTGGTTTTCTTGAATTCCACTACAGAATGTCTGTGTTCAAATACATGTCTAACTTTGTCTTTATCAATATCTCCTTCTCTTCAAAGTCAAGTTCAAGTCTCCCTTGCTATAAAGGCTTCATTGTAAACAACAGGAAATCAGACAAAGTTCTTAAGTATGGAATTCACGCTTTGGTGCTGAACTACATTGTCTATAATGTGTCTCCCTATATTTTGCTACATTTCATGATCCAGAGTCGAGGGGCTAGAAGTAAGGCTTAGTAAGTAGAGAGTTTACCAGAAGCATGAAGACCAGAGTTCAGATCCCCAGACCCATGCAAAGCTAGATGTGGTAGCATGACTTTAATCCTAGTGCCCCTACAGCACAATGGGGAGAGGGCGCAGGAGAATCTCAAGCTTACAGACTAGCTAGCATGGCAAATACAGTGGGGAGCAAGAAACTGGCTAAAAGTAAGACCTGGCACTCAAGTCCACTGAGCACCACATGAATGAACACACACACACAGAGATGCACACACACAGAGACACAGAGACACACACACAGAGACACACACAAACATACACACAGACACATACACAGACACACACAGAGACACACACATATACAAGCACACACACACAAGATTAAAAATAATAATAGAATAATTGCAAGACAATAGGTTCCTAGAAGTGACTACTTCTGAACATGTTCAAGGCTATTCAGTAGAGGAAACAGTGCCTGGTATTTGGTAACTGCTGGACAAAGGAATGATAACAAGAGTATCTCACATTTCTCTGTTTCTCTCTCTCTCTCTCTCTCTCTCTCTCTCTCTCTCTCTCTCTCTCTCTCTCTCTGTGTGTGTGTGTGTGTGTGTGTGTGTGTGTGTGTGTGTGTGTGTGTGTGTGTGTGTTATACTCTGTGAATGAAAAGAGTAGAGAAGCAGAGACAGATTTACAATGAACGAAAATTTAACCCTAAACAGACTTTTTAAGACAGAAATTCTTTCAAAATATCCATCATGTATCAGGTTTAAGTCATAAGTGCTTTATAATCCAGTTTTGCTAAGGGATGAGATAGCAAGTGTGTGCTCGCTCTGTAGTCTCTTCTCTGACAGCTTGGAAAGCAGCGATTTACAGTATTCAAAACTCTTAGCAAAACCTTCAGTTTATTTCATGCCAGCCAGATGGTAAGATAAATTCTTGAGATAGTACTCTGGACGTTATGAATAGAACACAGCTTTCTTCTAGAAGGCATGATATATGTGAGGACCACAGGACATGGACTGTGATTACACAAGTTCACACTTCTGCAAGACTGCAGGAGTTGGGTGTGACTGCAATACCGCCTCAAGCACACACACAGACAAGACATTCCTGAGAAACTGCAAATCCAAGAGACACCCACCATTTTCCTACCCCTTTTAAGATAGATAAATGTTCTTTTCATATATATAGTCATTCTTTATTTCTGTAGGTCCTAAGATTCAGAAAAGTTTCACAATCTCTTCTTTTTAATGTAGGAATTTCTGTGCTTCCTTAGAGGACCCTTGGAGAAGAAACTTTTCCACTCTTTCCAATGGAGTCAAATCCATAAGTTTAATCATTTATTCATCAGAGACTTATGGGTTATGGTCAGAAAACATAGTTCACTGTGTTTCACTGAATCACAGAAAAGTAGCACTCATAATCACAGGAAGAAATATGAGCATTCAGGCTCTATCCTCAATTCATCCTGTTAGTTACTCCAAGAAATGTCTAAGCTAAAAGAATATATCACTCAATGAACTCTAGGCCCAATCTTACACGTGAAGTGCCTTTCAAATGCACTCTGCTATATTATGGCATGTGGACGAAGTCAGAATGAATCTGAGACTACACCTTGAGCCCTCTTAGGCACTTCTCTGTAGACCTGCTGCTATTAAAGCAAATGGAAGGCTCAAACAAAGAGGTCTGACTGTATGACACATCCTTCTTCCCTGCCCATCACCAGAACATAGGAAGCAGATCACTCCTCTATTGCTTGGATTTGGTTCCTCTATAAGGATGCCTTTGGCATTCATTTTCTCCATCTAAACCATACACTTTAAATAGGAGACCACAATAATTACAGTGGCACATTATTTGACTTCCATGATCTAGCCAACCCTCAAGAACCCATATAGACACACATATGCGAATACAAATTCTACTAGCATACTCAAGTATTTACATGTGTAGATAAGTACATATGTATATACATGTTATTGTTTGACTATTAAATACCAAACATGGGAACATGTTTTAAGCACTTGACCCCTAGCTGGATTGTGGTTGTTTTGGGGGGTTTTTGCCAAGTTGTGGACACTTTAGGAAGTGAAGCCTCACTGGAGGAAATGAGTCACTGGGAGTAGGGATTCTGAAGTGCTGTTCCAGCCTGTTGTCACTCCACATCCATTCTTCCAATCTCCAGATGTACAATGATCATCAGCTGCTCCATGCTCCTGCAGCCATGTGTTCCCCACCATGGTGGACAGTATCCATTTAAGCCATGAGCCGAAATAAATCCTTCTGAAGTCGCTTTTTGTTAGGCATATTTGGTCACAGCCACAAGAATGAAATTGATATAGTAAGTATGCCCATTAGATATTTATATAAATATACCTATACATTATAGTGATATATTGTATATTTAATAAAAATAGTTTGGAATATCAGAGGACAGTATCACTCACAGCCAAGCACAAAGGTCAGGGAGCCTTTAATCCCATCACTCAGGAGACAGCGATTCCTTTGGATCCTTGTGAGGTCAAGGCCTAACAGCCAAGCAGTGGTGGTGCATGCTATTAGTTAGTCTCTGCTATTGGAAAGCAGAGGCAGGAGGATCTCTGTGAGTTCAAGGCCAGCCTGGTCTATAAGCAAGTTCCCAGACATCTAAGACTGTTACATAGAAAACCCTGTCTCGAAAACAAAAACAAAAAAAAGGCTAGATGGCTCTGTCCTCTGATATTCCAGGCTTTTTATTAAACATGCCATGTATCACCATAATATATTATAAATACGTGTAATGTATATTCATATATATATTATATACATACCATATGTGTGCCTATCAGTGATAATCAAAGTAAAGACAAGATTTTGGACACGACTTAAAAAAAAAAAATACACTGCAGAAGAAAATGACCCTGCAGTGTGCAGCAGCCCTTGGCTGCAATTCACAGGTAGTGACCACAGTGCATCTGCAGCTCCACCGATTCTTCCAGGGAAGATGCAGGATGATGCACCTCTTCTAAAGAGTGAATACATCTCAAAAGAATGTGGTCTTGGCTCCAAACCAGAGAAACAGCCCACAAACATGGATACACCTTGGACAGCGGACATCCTGGGCCCAGAAGCAACAAAGTTCTAACTACTACAGCTTCCCACGTGGAAACTCAGAGAGGAAAAACAACCTTAGGTGGTCACATGACCCTGGCTTGTCATCTTCTGCATCTGTCCCCACATATAAACATCTTGGTGCAGGACGGAAACTGACTCAACTCTATCAGGAACAGCTTTCTGCCACGGAGTAAACACTGGCACTTGGGGGCCACAGTCACAGGAGGTCTACTGCAGACTATGCGGGACACTAACCTGTGGCCACAGAAACAGCTGGAACACTTCAAGACACTCATGCTACTGAGCCCAATGAAGGAAGGCGAGAAAGTATGTGGGACTATTTTAAATACAAATGTGCTACAGCTTGATAAAAAGGAAGTGTTTTTAATACAGGCAGAATTAGTGACTTAAAAATTACAGCAACTATATGCACTGATTTATGAAGGAAGAAACACTTTGGGGACCCTCAATTAGAGTTTATGCAAAAGAAGGAGTGGCCGGCTCCTAACATGTTTAAATATGAAGGGGAGAGTGAGGCCTTTCAATAGTCATTTGCCCAGTGAGAAACCACTATATTTGATGAATGTTTCTTTAATAAATAAAGAATGCTGGTGACATGAGAAAGTGGGGCTGGCTAGTAAGTGCACACCACTCTCAGCAGGGAGCCTGATCAGTAAGGGGACAAAAGGCTACCATTTAAGAAATTACCCTTGATAAGTCCATGCTCCCCAGCTCTCACCGAGAGGCAGAAGATCAATTAAAACTGCAAGACAGACTTTGTAAGAAAAGAAGTGATTATAAGAAGGACTTTGATTTCTGTGCTAGATTATGTTTCCCAGGGTGGCCACAACAGTAACTCTTCTGCAGTATGACCTTCCTGTCACCATCATGGTACTGATTCCCCTGCTCATCTCCCAGGAAGACAAGTAACATATTTGAAGTGATGCAGAAGATAGAAGAACCCCAGGGTCATCCTAAGCTGGAGGCTCCTTAGACTGAGCTGAGGCCCAGGAGTACTTCTCTTTGAAAGCTAGACCCTAGCCATGGTGAGTTAAGGTAGCCTCTCTAAGAATGACAGTCAGCTCCCGGATGACAGAGCCATCAGACCACAGTGGACTTCCAAGTCAACCCCATGAAAAGTGAAAGTGTTCCATGTTAACCAAAAGAGTCCAACAGACAGATAAATTGTTATTGTTTTTAAGCTACTAACATCTATTGTGGCTCATTATTCAGTAACAAATGATTGTGATGGTTCTCTATCCTGTAGTTGTCCCTTAGTATCCATGGGGAGTCAGTACCCTGGCACCAAATTCAGTGGATGCTCAAATCCCATGTGGTATTCTGTTCTAACCTATGCACATCTGTTATGTATTTTAAATCATCTAAAAAATACTTCTCAAACAAATACAAAGTAAATGATATGGAAATAGCTGTGAGGTGTTATTTGATAAGAAAAGAGTCTATAGGGGTTTAATACACATGGATATTTTTGATCCAAAATTGTTTGAATACATGAAGTTCACTGTACTTTGTTGCAACAATATAAAACGTAATGGACACACACACACACACACACACACACACACACGAGATGGCAATGTAAAAGGAGCAGTGATTTTAATATACATTTTTGACAAAACAGTGCAGAACCAAAATAAATTCATGTGGGTCTTTCTTTATATCTCTTATGAATAAAAAACAAAGTAAGTTTTCAATGTATTAGGAAAGCCAGAGAAATCTCACTAAACTGTAAGGAAGCCACTACAACCTTAAATTACATTACAAATATTAAAGGATCTTCATAAAGATGTGCAAATCATCATTTTCAGTGATGTTGTTGAAAGAGACATATATGCACATTAAAACCCTTCTGCTCCTCCTTTTCCCCTTCGGTTATTCAGTCAGATTCTTCCCACCCACAGACATGTACATATTAATAATTTGCAAACATCAAGCAATGTTGAGAAACATTTATGCCTCTCCAGAGTTTCGCTAACACAACAGTGGGTGATTGTTGATATGACATACATTTTAATTCTCTAACAATGTAACAGCTATTCTATAAAGGGTATCTATAAACTTGCTTTTATTTTGAAAACACCCATAACTTTTCCAATTAGCAAACACAAGCCACTGGCAGCTGGAATCTACTTTTTCTTCCATCATATCTGTACCCAGTTTTATGGAGTTCCTAGGATATACACAGGAGACACATTAGAGGCTTATTAAAATCTGGGAAAGGCTTCATACAGGGTTAGAGAAATCTTAAAGTGTCCAGTCGAACAGAAAAGCTGAGGTGGACACAGACAACATGGGTACTGTGTGATGTGACAATGCAGCAGCTGAAAAGGACCACAGTGCCCTCCCTGTGCCCACTCATGGCACTGACTATACATGAAGAGGCTTGACAAGAAGCCAGTCTTGTCCCCTTAAGTATCACCCCTACACTGAGGGTTTTTCCTTACTGACACTGGCAGGTGCATCCAGAGGCTTGAAAAACCTACTCAGATGCCAAAATGGTAACCAGACCTCTCCATATGACTTAACCTTCTGAGAGAAACAAAAGAGCATCCTGAGATATTAGCAAGAGCCCCTCAATATCCTCAAGGGTACCAAGGCATCAAGGGAGGACCTAGGGAATGGGGGAAATATTCAAGCAAGGGGGGACGGGAAAAGGGAGAAGGGATTCCCAGAGTTTGTCACTTACAGACACATATGTCTGTTGAAAACTCTGGAATGAGAGTCGAGTCTTAACAGCCAGGTCCTCTACTCTGACAGTGCTTAGGACAATGGCCTGTGCTATCAGCCGCTGATCATGGAGCCTTAATCCACTTGGAGCCAACTCACTGAGCCCTGGAAGGACAGCAGATGATTCCAAATTTTCTTTTCTTTTTTCTTTTTTGAGGGGGAAGGGTTGCTCATGCACCTGTATGCTTGTTACTGTTGCTGCGTACATATGCTGGGGGAGAGTGAGTGTAGTTGTGTGCATGCATATCTCGAAAGCAGAGGTTAAAATATTGTCTCCCCTCTGCTCTTCTCCACCTCCATATAACTAAACTGAAAGCTCATAACTGTGACTAGCCTGGCTAGCCAAGGGGCTTCGGGGATCCACCTCAGGCCTGGAGTCACAGAGGCACACGTGGTTATGCTTAGCACTCATGTGTGGGTTCTGCGGACCCAAACTCAAGTTCTCTTGTTTACACAGCAGGCACCTGACAAGTAAGTGTAGTAAGAGGGCCTGGACTTTCGGGCCTAGCCTAAAGGTTTAGGCCCACAGACCCACAGAGACACACAGATGTATACAATAGTTTTAGGCTGATCGGCCTAAGGCCCAGGCATATAATTTGCTGACTCTTTACCCTTAATCTAACCCATGACTCTTATCCTGTTCAGCCATGCAGCTCGGTACCTTTTCTCAGAGCAGCATAGTTGTCCTCTGCTTCTTCCGGCTTCTCTTTGGCATTCTTCTTCCACCTGTTCCTAGAGTCTTCTTAGTCTGGTAGCCCCGCCCATACTTCCTGTCTGCCTTTGGCCAATCAGCGCTTTTTATTAAACTCATAGGTGGGGATAATTATTTACAATGGAACAACATAATCTCCCTACAAGTAAGGCCCTATTCCAGCTCTCAATTTTCTTTTTTATGAAAAAGTTCGAAGTGTTCATTCTTGAACATTCCATCCCAGCCCTCTGGTTTGGCACAGCAATAGAAAAATAGCTTTCTCTTATAACACCTCTACCTGTCTAGATTATCTACTGGTTTCCCTCCACACACTTGTTCATAGATGATGCTGGGCCGGACAGTGAAGGAGAGGGAAGGGGGATAATTGTTTGTGGCAGTACTTTGAGGCTTATGACATGCTCAGTAATGAAACATCAGATACACCAGGCTTCAGTCTCTACCTTGGTCCTACCTTCCTAAGGTATCCCTCAGCTAACAGAGCTTAGGTTACAGCTCACATACAGGAGCTAAATGTGTGACTGCCTTTCCCTTAACTGACCTCCATATCCCAGGACACATACACAATGGAACATCTTGCATGATGCTTTTATGGGAAATAGAGTTCCTGAAGACCTAATGGAAAGTGTTAAGGTTGGTCAGGAACACAGAATTTCCAGTGCTGTACCCTGGTTCAGAAAACAATTCCTGGGGTCATATATGCATAACATGCCTGGCGTGGCTATATCAAGCATTTCAGCCCTAATAAAAGCATGTTTCCTTATTTCCCTCTCTAGGAGTGTGTATTCAAAACAGTAACAACAACAAAGACCGGCAAAACAGAGTACTGGACCCTAGCTCTGCCTTCCACTGCAAATAGGCTTTTCACTGGAAAATCTGATGTGCTTTGCTAAATAATTAAAGAATGTAAGTTATCACCCAGAGAAAAAGGTCCATCCACATTGGGAGTTTAAAAGCTCTTACATTTTAGCACATTCTCTAAATTATACATGATCTTGGAAGAGATGTTATCTCCAGGAATATAAAATATTATAAAATAATGTAAAATGAAAAAAATCAAATACAGCAATTGTGTGCTAGATTGGGTTTGTGCCTAGCTCAGTCCCCATCAGTCCTTTGCTCCAGCAGGGCAGTGAGATGATTGTGGGATTCAGATAAAGGCTACTTCAAAGGCAGAGGGTTCCATTCTCCTCCTTCTTTCTCCTAATCAAAGCTGGAAATGAGACACAAACTCTAGCAGCCATTTTTTCCTACTTGAAGCTGCCAGGTATGTACTAGATAAGGAAGCCTCAAGGACCAAGCCTTGGCCTCTGAGGCCCACAAGCACTGCTGAGCCAGCTGAGGACTGTTTCTCCCTCTAGCTCTCACCCAGGTGAGAGAAAGAAACTATATGACCTTAAATATGATGTTGTGATCTTGGGACTTTCTGTCAGCGAGAACTACTTCACCTATGAATATATCTATTTTCCATCTTAGATGATGGGTCCATCTGTCAGTCCTGGTTTCTGTGACAATACAAATATTCATTCTGAGTCGGTTTCAGAGGCTTCAGCCATGGCTACTTGGCCCCATGTACGTAAGAACATCAAGTTAACAAGGATGTCTGATGGAGAACTGAGGAAGAGAAAGTCAAAGCCTAGGACAGGATACAGCCCCAAGGACACACCCCTGTAACCCACTCCCTTCTGCAAAGCCCCACCTCTCAACTTTCCCAAAATAGTGCCACCATCTGAAGACCTATGTACCCACAAGCCTTTCTGGGTGGGGTAGAAAGTCAGAGGCTCTTCATGTCAAACCACAGAAAAAAGACATCTGTTTTATTGGTCAAATCTACTTTTATAAGTCGAAACTTCCACTTGATGTAAATGGATTTTCAAATTGTATGGCTGATAGAGAAAATACCTCAGGTAGCCAACTAAAAACACAGTTAACTCAATTCATTTGTACCCAAGTCAATATGGAAATAGGTTGGGAAGATTCGTGGAAGTGTTTGATTTCTTAATTTTCTCATTTGGTAATGTAGAAAATATTGACCTATCTCATGAGCACAGATAGAGAATTGACCAATTAAGAATTGTCAATCATCATGAAAATATAAACTTAAGGAGCAGTAAGACTTTTCATTAAACTATTAATAACTGTGCCAGTAATTTCTTCCTTCACTGGAGAAAATTTACTTTTGATGGGCAACAAAGGCTCATAGCATAATAAGAGTAAAAGTTAAATAAAAACTAAGCCTTAAAACACTCAGTGACATTTCAACAAAAGCATTTAGGTAAATGATGCTGACATCAAATGTCATATCGGTGTTCAACATATTTCTAGTGTGTAAAGAAATGTTATATTAGAGGCCACCCTAGTCATTCTGTTTTAGAGAAACTTTGGCGATGACTCTGGCTGTTCTCAAATGCTGCTCCAGCCTAATTCACTTCCTAACAGCTATGCATAAACTCTGTGAGCTGTTCTTATCAGATATCTTGCTGGCCAGGGCTGGCACTATGGAGGTTGCTTATGTATACCTGTTAAACTCCTGAACACTCTGGGTGTGCACCTTGCTGTGACAGAACACTATGGCTTATAAAAATTGTTGCCTCTATGAAATATCAGAATTTGAAGGCAGAGTCTTTTTAAACATCAGCCATTACCCACTCTGGAATGCCCTATCTTGCTCTACCACCCAACCCCAGCTCCCTGCCCATTCATTTTCTAATGATCCCTCTGGGCAGCACTCACCTCTGATTTCTTCCGGAAGACCTCTCCTGTATACATTCACCAGCCACCCTTCTTTGAACTAATCACCCACATTAGCAGTTCTGCTTTCTAATGACACACTGCCACATTCAATATGAGAATTTTCAGGCATGAGTGTTTTGTTCCCCTAGTGCACCATGCACAATACTCAGCAAAACACACTACCATGTCCACATTAAATACGTTGTTTCAATACATCAGGCACACCACAAAAACAGTCAACTGTCTCCAGGAGCATTTGATGCACAAATGCATTTTTGTTATGCCTTCTTCCCTTGAAAACATAAATACAACTCTCCTGTGTTTACATAGACTCACCAAGCCCAGGAGATTTTCCAAATCATTGCTCATGTGCACCTCCACTGCAGCCAGACCAGTTCAAGACTGTTAGGCTTGTCTGCTAAACATGAGATATGAATATTTTAAACTGCACTAAATGAAGATTAATGTGTTCTATTTTTTTTTTAGCTAATTCACAAAACTTGAAAGAGATCTTTTAAAGTCACTCTAGAAGATGTGTGTGGGACAAATCCATGCCAGTCCATAAGTAAGAAACAAGCACAGAAATTTTCCATGTTATCCACTGAGCCTGATCACACAGTACACAGAGCATATACATGTGAGAGACTAGAGTTGGGGCTTTATTGTTTGGTGGGCTACGTAGATTTAGTTGTGGGTTCAGTACTTATTCCAAAACAAAAAACAAGGTTTCTTCTTTATTCCCAGAACATAACATTCTCTATTCTGCATAAAACTGATTATCAAAATCTTCCTAAGAAAACGTCATACACTAAACCTATTAGTCTCTTTTACTGACCCTTCCTATAGCATCCAGGATATATTAGCACTTTGGGGGCTTACTTATTCATTGACAATACTAAGAATTTAATCTAGTGCCTGGGCGTTCTAGGCAAGAGCTCTACAGGAAAGCTATAAACCCAGTCCTCCTTTCTGAGTTAAAAGGGGGAAATTCTTAAGGGGGGACTCCAAATATTAAACTCATTCTTTCTCCTTCCAAATGCTTCAGGATTTTTTTGGAAGATACTCAAGTCTGGAATCTGACTCCCATGATTTATCTCATAGAACCACTATCAATGTTTAATAATATTAGTAACACAAAATGCAAAATGTTGATCAGCCCCCTTCAAAGGCGGTAAAATAGGTGACTTTGAGCTGTTTATTACTCGTCCCTTCACAGATAAGATTTTAGATGAAAACTTCTAGGTATCTGGCTGGGGCAACAGAGTCAGCACCAACAGGCATGGGTGCTGTCCTGGACCCTTCACCGGAGGGCACCTTCTACCCTCCATACTCCATCTCTAGGGGGCCCTTGAAACCATACACTACGTTTTACTCATTTTAACAGTTTCAAGTTTTTTATTCCTTCATTTCTCCTTTAGAATATTGCTAAGAATTAATTACTACCAAAATGATTACATTGATTTTTTAAGCTAATGGAATTTTTAATGAAAATAATACAAAGGAAGATGATTGGAAATAGCAAAGTGAAAGTCAGCCATAAAAGTGGCCTAAGATTCTTAAGGTGGTTACAGATTCCAAGCAATGAACAGTAAAATTAAATCTGGTAATTTCACTTCCTTCCTTCCTTCCTTCCTTCCTTCCTTCCTTCCTTCCTTCCTTCCTTCCTTCCTTCCTTCCCTCCCTCCCTCCCTCCCTCCCTCCCTCCCTCCCTCCCTCCTTCCTTCCTTACTATCTCCCTCTCCCACCCTCCCTTCCTTCCTTCCTTTCTTAGAACTTAGGAAGAAGGAAAGGGAGCAGTTCCTGGTTATAAATAATAATTCCCTAAAAGTAAGATTTTCCATAGAGATGGACATTAGTGAAAAAGGAAAGGAAGATGGGGGAAGGGGAGATAGCAGCAGGGAAACGGGGAGGGGAGGGGAGGGGAGGGGAGGGGAGGGGAGGGGAGGGGAGGGGAGGGGGAGGGGAGGGGGAGGGGAGGGGAGGGGAGGGGAGGGGAGGGGAGGGGAGGGGAGGGGAGGGTACTGACCTAACCTATGGGAGTGAAGAATAAATTTTCTGGGTTTCAGTGAGACCAGTAAGCCTAGCTGTGGAATTCTCGATCTCAGAATATATTAGCAAATCTTTCTAGCTATGTGTCTGCCTTCTCCAGAGAGCACAGAGCACACCTTTCCAGCCACTGATGTCCTGCGAGCTACATTATTTTCCTCAATGCTATTCAGAAGCAAACTCTCAACTAGTAAGCGGCCTGAACAGATACTTGGCATACATGTAAAATATGGACTGGGGAGGTACTATATAAGCATGACAGGAGTTCAGATCTCAGGGCTCACTCAAGAGCTGGCTGAGAATCGCGGCCCACTGCAAGCCCAGCAGGAGGGACACAGACTACAAGTCCCTGGAACAAGCTGAGTAGCCAGACTCTTAGAAATTGGTGCCAGGTTCAGTCAGATTTTTGAGCTCAACAATAGGATAGGCTAGACATTGAGGAAAATAATGTCAACCTTGGGCCTTGACACACATGTGCTTGTAGATGCACATGTGTACCCACACACATGTAAATATATATATACATATTCCAGTGCAAAGGTTAAGTTAATTTCAAAACTAGATCAGAAAGAGTTACAAAAGTAGAGATATGGTGGGAAAGAAGTTCACGAAGGGAAAGCCTGTGACTCAAGAAGAGAAAGAGGTTGCCAACCACCTTTGGCTCTGGCCTAAGAACAAACTTGGGATTCTGAACAGTTCTAGCCAGGAGAAAATCTTAGATTTCACACTGGCAAAGATGGCCGCCTCCATCCTAGCTTCAAAGCTGCTGCTTCCCCATTTTTGGTCAGTCCCCTACTGCAAACTGGAGTCCCACCAGGAGTGCAGGGCTCCAGGACGGTTCCTTTGTCTCTATCTTGTTTCCACATGCCCACCACTAGCCAATCAGTGCATCCCCAGCAGTCTTGCTTCCTAGAGAGCTACTGTTTGGTCCTCCTTACACATCTTGGACCTGGCCCCACCCTCATCCACTCATAAATTGCAAGAGCTTCTTATCTAGAATGCCTGCTCGATTCCTTCCCCCGCTGACTTGGCTCTATGCAGTACAGACCAAGAAAAACATCTGTGTTCACCTTCCAGCACATCGCCTGCCCCAGCTACCTGCTGCAGAATGGTAATGATCAAACATCCTTACAACTCTAAGCTTAATATTCCAATAAAATCTTCCTAGAATGTAGAACAACTCCTGCCTTTCTCATCTTCCTTCCATTCTCCCCTCCTCCTCCTCCTCTTCTTTCTCCTTTCCTTTCCTCGTTAATTTCTCTGTGGAAAGCCAATCACTATTCCGTGCTCTCCTCCACAGAGGCCCCAGTGAGGTCTCCAGGTGGCAGCCCTGTGACTAAGCTCAGGGACACTCCAACCCTGATCAGCACCTAGCTGCAACCTCCTAAGTGCCAGGCATCCTGCTCCCAAATTGCTTATGTACAGAAACTGAGATAATATATAGTTAGCACAGTAAGTAAAAAGTCTTGGGGTCTTTGTTACACAGAAATAGATGGCTAACAAACCCATGATGGCTCCATGATTCCTTTTCCTCTGACAAGAGGCTGCCCAGGCAACACTCTGCTATCCGCCTTCTCACACCTACTATTCTACTTTTTCTCCTCTATTAGCAAGAACTGTCCTGTCCAGTCTTAACTCACAACCTGTACACAAGCATGAGCACGCACTTCCACACACACACACACATACACACACCATATACATATACTCACCATATACATATACACATGCACAAGCACTCACACACACATGCACACACATACATACACATACATATACATGCATACATACACATACATGCATACACGCACACCATATACATGCATACCACATACACACACACCATACATACACACACATACACACACACGTGCATGCATATGCACATGCACACTATCCACACACGTGTGTGCACAGGCACACCTGTTCACACACATACACACATACCATATACACACATATACACATATACATCATATATACATACACACTATACACACATGTGCATGCAGTGCACACATAGCACACACACACATACATATACACATATCAAATACACACACCATACACACACACACACATGCATACACACATACACACACACATACTACCTTAGTAATTCTTGTTTATCTGCAAAGACTACAGATGCTCCATGAAACCAGGCCTGAAGCTCCAGACTGTTCTCAGTGTCCTCCCTCTCCTTTCCAAAGGTCCTGAGCCCTGTATTCTAAGCACTTACTGGGTGTCTCTGTGTTATAGTTTTCTGTCACTATAACTAGTCTGGTTCAGTTTTAGAGGCTATACTTCATGCTCAGGTGGGTCAAGGACTTTTAAGTGTCTGGGCAAGCTGTCCCATTCTGTCACCAGGAGACAAGCGCCAAGGCAGAGCCAGGAACCTACAATCCCCTGACAGGGCACCCTGCTGATCTAAAGACTTCCCACTAAGCCCCACCTCTTCACTTGCTTGCTTGCTTGCTTGCTTGCTTGCTTGCTTATTTATTCATTCATTCATTCATTCATTCATTCATTCATTCATTCATTCATTCATTCATTCATTCATTTATTTTTACTGCCTTCTTATGGTGCTCCCTAGGGATCAGGCCTTAAAAAGGGACCATTACTGGAAATGTAAGACAAAAGTTCTAGCAGTCAAATAATAGGATCTTCGAATGAAAATACGATAAATGCATACAGAAATGTTGGCAGGCATGCTACTAACTATATAGGTGTCCTGCATGTAGAAGTGGGTTCTTGATAGCTTTATATAAAGCCCAGTTACAGTTACAACACCTAATTGGTTTAAGAACATTTACATCCATGGGCAGTGGTCAGTGGTGATCTGTGTTTTTGTTAGAAACTCACAAGCTCGGCCTGAGAGCGAACACTAATGAAAATTAAGGCGGGACCATAGTTCTTCACTTTTTTGCTGGGTAAGGGACAAATGAACTACAAAGAACAGGCAGTTTGCTTACAGAAGGAAACCAGAGAAACAGACATCAGGAGACACAGATGAGGGGGCAGGAAGACAGGAGACAAAGTGAGGGAACAGGAAGTCAGGAGACAGAGTTAGGGAACAGGAAGTCAGGAGACAGAGCAAGAGGCAGAGACAGAGTGAGGGAACAGGAAGTCAAGAGACAGAGACAGAGTGAGGGAACAGGAAGTCAGGAGACAGAGCGAGGGAACAGGAAGTCAAGAGACAGAGACAGAGTGAGGGAACAGGAAGTCAGGAGACAGAGACAGAGTGAGGGAACAGGAAGTCAAGAGACAGAGACAGAGTGAGGGAACAGGAAGTCAGGAGACAGAGCAAGAGGCAGAGACAGAGTGAGGGAACAGGAAGTCAGGAGACAGAGCGAGGGAACAGGAAGTCAAGAGACAGAGACAGAGTGAGGGAACAGGAAGTCAGGAGACAGAGCAAGAGGCAGAGACAGAGTGAGGGAACAGGAAGTCAGGAGACAGAGTGAGGGAACAGGAAGTCAGGAGACAGAGACAGAGTGAGGGAACAGGAAGTCAGGAGACAGAGTGAGGGAACAGGAAGTCAGGAGACAGAGTGAGGGGGCAGGTACTGTTGACTTCTGGCTAAACAAAAGTATGATGCCAACAGCTATAGAATATACAGCATTTAGGTACCCAGAGGTCCAAAGGGAAGTGGCTGAGTTTGGAGCATTGCATTCTCTCTCTAATATTGGGAGGGACTTCCATAGAAAGACCAGAAGAAGAAAGCAATAGCAAAGGCAGCAGTGGTTCTCAACCTGTGGGTTGTGATCCTTTTGGGGGTCAAACAGCCCTTTCACAGGAGTCACATATTAGATATCCCGCATAACAGATATTTACATTAAGATTCATAACAGTAGGAAATTATAGCTATGAATTAGCAACAAAAATAGTTTTATGGTTGGAGTCACCAGGTGAGGGGCTGTATTAAAGGGCTGCAGCATTAGGGAGGTTGAGAACCACTGGGCTAAGGTGTGTGCCCTGAAAAGAAACTTTGGAAAAGGGGGGAGGCAAAATGATGGGAAGGGGGAACTATTAAATTACAAAGAAAAACATTTTCAGAAGAACAAGAAAGGCAAAAATAAATATATACCCACAATTCAAATGTTCACTTGTATATAAAACGTTAAAGTTTTCTTTTTGAAAGCATGACAATATAGAATATCAAATATGAAATGTTAAACCAATTTGTATAGCCAGCAGACATCACTTTCTGATAATAGCATTGAAAAAAAAATACTTTTCGTAGAAAATAAAATTAGGTATAAGAAATAGTTATGTGATAGCTCTGACAGATTTAAAACACATTACAAAAGCAGGCTCAGGAGACTGCCAGCCTGATCAGTTAATTACAACGGGGAACATTTTCATAAATTAGACTATAGAAAGTTAAAGGCAGTCTGAGTAATAAAAATACACACTTTAAATAATTCATAAATTAAGTGAACAATATTTTATTGATACAACCAAAAATACAGGCTTGTGTGTGATTGCATAGTACATTTTTTCTAAATGCAGGAGTTTTTCTAAAAGCACGTTGTTGTTTTCAAATCATTCAAACAATGATAACTTTGTCCATAAAATGTCTATTTTTTGAGATGAAGAAGGGAAGGGTTGGGAGGCTGGCCATACTTTAATTTTCTTCTTTTGTAATCAACACCCCACCCAGATGTGACTAGTCACCTTCCATCCCAGTGTCCAGGGACCACATGGGAGGGAACACTGAGGGTTTTAAACTGGCCCTACTTCAAGAAAGCCACATAAAATGAAGAAGCTTCATCACTTAGAGAAAAGAGATCAGAAAAGAAACATGTCTCCAGACCAACTGGAATTTTATTTTAGAAAATCTGACTTTTAAGTGGGCATTACTCAAGAGTCAAGTGGAGTATTTACTTGGATTGCTCATAATGTGCATCTCTTTGTCAGTTATGCATGCATGAGGGCTGAAGGTGTGGGAGCTCGTCAGCCTGTTCATCCTTGTCCACATTTCTGTTTAGTCAACAAGGGAGCTAGCTAAGAGGGTTTAAAGAGTAGAGTGTAGAGTCAACGACTTATATTATAAAAAGCTAAATTTTGATGTAGTCATAAGTTTAATTATGTATGATCCAAAGTTCCTGTCAATTAGACATTGTACATGCAAAACAATGTACACTTATCATTTGTTGCTGTTAAACAGAGACATTAGAAAACAATGGAAGGTGTCAGTTAATTAAATGCAGTGCTTCACCGAGGACACGTACAGACCCAGACATTCGTTGCTGACATCAGTCTCCTTCTGCTCTTAGTGGCTGCCCTGGTTTTGCCAGTTTGCCTGTTCCTGAGCTGACCCTATTATTTTCCTGCCTTGACTTACTACTGTGATTCTACATTTAACAGCTAATCATGTGCCCAAAAATATCCCACACTATTATGTTATAATTATATTGAAACAAATGTTTCCTTACCCTGTTAGCTTACAGATATTCCCTACTGTTACGAATATATTTTTTAGCACTTCTAATGTGTGTTCAAAGAGTTCTACCCAATAATCTACCTACATTCATCCTACTATTCACCCAGGAGGCACAATTCCTTTAAACTTTGAGAAGCTCCAGTTGGAACAAAGAGGGGGGGAAGGGGTTCAGAGTTTGTGGAATAATCACTTCTAATCGATCAATTTCCCCTGAAGGCACAGCCGAAGCAAAGGAGCAGAAGAGAGTCCCAGTCCAACCCTTGAAGTTTAAAGAAACTCAGCCCTGAGGCACAGGGTAGAAGAATTCCTGCTTCCCCTCCAATACCTATTAAGAGGTCACTGATCTCTGTGACACTGCTGCCAGTCCCTGAAGACAAGCTCCCCAGACAGGGGCTTAGCACAAAGACCAGGGTGTGGAAAGAGTCTACTTTTCATAATAGATGCTTTAGCAAGCCACAGTCTAAGAAAGAAACAGACGTCAGTTACAGTGTCTTAAGGGGAATGACCTTTAAAACACAGAATCAAGTGTGCTCAGGCAAAAATGCAAAAGTTTCACCGTCTTGTTTTATGGTGTGGATTTCACACCTAGAAGGGGCTACACAGGAAGAGAGGCTTTCTGTGCACACACAGTCCTGCCCCCAAAGTGGGCAGCACGGCTGCAGAGGACATAGGAAATTGTGGGTCTCTTTCATTTCCTTCTCCCACAAAAGACACCATGGCTTTCATGTCCCAAATACAGCTCTTGGTTTACAATTTTTACATATCTCCATAGGGACACGCTGACAGCTTTAATCACCAGCAATGGCCATCAAGGTCATGCTAGAAGTTCTTAAGTATATTCTCCCATGGTTTGTGCTCTTGACATTTTATTTATAAGTTTGGGGCAAATGAATCCTGAAACCAGACAATGAGATCACTAGATATTCATTCGTAATTATACACCGATTAGATCATTAGTTGTTCGTTTTCAATTACACATTGAAGGTAAAGCCATTCATAAAGTCACTGTGGTTTAGCAGACATTCAAAGGTAACATCTTTGAACGCACAAATTCATAATTTTTTATGAAACTAGCACTTTTTAAATACCATTTTTAAATACTTGAGTTAATCAGAGAATATTAATATGAATATGGTTATAATTAATGAAGGAAGTCAGGTTAGGTTTTCTTGTTAAAATTAAGCGAACACACCGCTCATTTCCATGGAGCAAATGCGACCTGGAGTGTTTTGCTTTCTCCCAGGCATCCTGTCTCCCACAGCTTAGGAAAAGCAGGTGAGTTCGAATAGCCAGAAAGAGTGGCACAAACATGCAGAACACATGGCACACTGAATGCTTTCCTAAGCTAGCCTTCCAGCATGTGACCTATTTGATTTTAATAAAGCTAACACATCTAACACATGTAAAGTATCATCAGCTACAGGAAGAAAACGGGATCATCCTCCTGGTCCCTTGTAAGCCCCGGCTACATCATATGAACTCTTCATTCTAAGGGCGACGAGGACAAGAGGATCCCATATTGTTTAGTGTCTGTGGCGAAGCAGAGGATTTCACAAGCATGTTAACATGACAATGGCAGACAAAAAAACCTCTACTTTCTAGAATTCTTCTCTTAAAAAAAATAAATAATAAATAAACAAAAATTGTCCAAGAAGATGGTTCAGTGGGTTAAGAGGCTTATTAAGGACCTGACATCTGAATTCAAACCCCAGGATACAAACAGTGAAAGGAGAGAATCAACTTCCCCACATGTGGTGTGATGCCACACCCCAACACACACACTCACACCCAACACACACACACCCAACACACATACACCCAACACACACACACCCAACACACACACACACACATCCAACACACACACACCCAAAACACACACCCCAACACACACACACACTCACACACACTCACACACACACACCCAACACACACACACCCAAAACACACACACATCCAACACACACACACACCCAACACACACACACACACACACATCCAACACACACACACCCAACACACATACACCCAACACACACACACCCAACACACACACACCCAAAACACACACCCCAACACACACACACACACTCACACACACTCACACACACACACCCAACACACACACACCCAAAACACACACACATCCAACACACACACACACCCAACACACATACACCCAACACACACACCCAACACACACACATATCCAACACACACATACTCACACACACTCACACACACACACCCAAAACACACACACACATCCAACACACATACCCAACACACACACACCCAACACACACACATATCCAACACACACACACCCAAACACACACCCAAAACACACACACCCAAAACACACATACATCCAACACACACATACCCAAAACACACACACACACATCCAACACACACACACCCAACACACATACACCCAACACACACACCCCAACACACACAAACTCACACACACTCACACACACTCCCAAAACACACACACACTCACACACACACCCAAAAACACACACACACCCAAAACACACACACATGCAATACACACACACACCCAACACACATACACCCAACACACACACACCCAACACACACACACACACCCAAACACACACACACACTCACATACACACCCAAAACACACACACATCCAACACACACACATACCCAAAACACACACACACACACACACACATCCAACACACACACACCCAACACACACCCAACACACACACCATAATAACTATTTTTAATCTGCTATAGCAAACAAGATCAGTGTTGAAATAACAAGGGTTTACAGAAGGTTAAAAGTGAACTGACTCCCCCAAACCAGCTATCCAGAATGCAGAACCAATTCCAGGTGGTTACTTGTTTTCTGGCTAATGCAGAGCAGACTTAGTCACCAGCCTGGAGATGAAGATACTCACACAGCTGCTTGAAGCATAGTCTATAGTGGAGGACAGCAGAGACTCAAGTTCTCACACTGGGAAGTATGTGACAGACAAGCATTCTGAAGAACACAGGGTTAGAGAAGACACTGTTCATTCTCGGGATGGGGTGGCAGTTTAGTAGGCAAAGGGTCTGCCACACAGGGACCTGAGTTTCATTCACAGGATCCACTAAGAAAGCCAGGAGTCACCATAACCCTGCAACCCCGTTACTGGGGAAGCAGAGACAGTGCCAACTAGCCAGCCTAGTCTCTCTTGTTACTTCCAAGCCAATGAGAGACCCTGCCTCAAAACTAGGGTGAATGAAATTTCAGCTGAGATCTTCCTCTGGTTCTTACAAGGATATGTGCATATGCATTCATACATACACATGCACCTCCACACACAAAAATAAACTTTCGAAAAGTCATTCTAGTACAAATCTTCCAGAGAGCAAGCTATCTATGACTCCTGTCATCTGAATGGCTTTATGTTTTATATCCCATGTGCTTCTTCTCATAATGGCACAGTCAATTTTCTCCAGAAAAATGGACAAGGGGACCACCTTATTTAATTTTAACTAATTTGATTCAGGTCTCAGATTTTTACAACTGGCTCCAAAAGTTCTATACAAGAAAAGTGCAGGATAGTAATGGTCAAACACAGGCAATCAACAAGAAACTGGTGAGGCCTGCCCTGAACTGCTAGATGAAGCTTTTTCAACTACTGTGTGGAAGAGGAGGGAGAAGGAGCCAGCTTTGTCAGGGAAGATCAAAAGTCAGCTGAAAAATACTGACAGTAAGTGGGAAGTGGGCCTTTCCCAGGCTCCACCCACCCACCATTCGATCCTGTCCAGGCCCTCTGTCTCTGCTTCTCAATGCTTTGAGAGGGGTCCTTCCTCAGATATAACAGTAATGACAATAGATTAAGCAGGCAAGGCTGGGGGTCTAAACTTGCAAAATTATTGTAAGCTATGTCTATTTCATCTTCATATCTTTTCTCTATTTCTATTCCTGTACATACTATATAACATATTAACTTTTTGTCAAAAATGTTTAAAAAGCACGGGTCTCCACACTGAGATGCACATGCCTGGGGGATCTGTCCCCAAGGCCCAGGACACTGCCTTTAACTATTTCAGGAAATATGCGGCGAGGCTACCAGTCTAAGAATATGCTACAAATTCATCTAGGAAAAAGGAAGTTAAAAATGAAATTTATACTACCCTAAATATAATTAGAATGGATATAATTAATGTTATAAAAATGATTAATAAAAGCATAATGGATTAATATAGATTTTAATATGGATATGTGCAAATAAAACTTATCTTCATATTTAATTAATAAAAATTAAAATTTTTAAGCAGCAGATTGATTCTGCATAGTTTACAGCAACTTATGATTTTCTGAGTAAAAGTGCAAAAATTGGTTCTAAATGTAGTTTTAGTCGGTTTTACTAGGTTCCACTTCCCCTCACTGTCCAGCAGCAGGACCAGAGTCAGAAGAGAAATCACCTGGTACTGAATTCACCACAGCCACACAACACCTGCAGACACATTTTCACTTCAAAAGATTCTTTCTGGGAAACAAATAAAAATAATTATCTTAATGCTCCATGTATCTGAAAGTTCTCAGTTCCTCACAAGCTGGACAAAAATTCTAGAAAGTTTAACTTGGAAAATAAAAATCAAGTGAACATATCACTTTATAAAATAGTCATTCATCTGTGCAATTCATTCTCCTCAAAGATGTAAAGCGATACGGGAACACAATTTCTTTAAAAACAGTTGAAGGACATGAGGCTCACACCTTTAGTCCTGGCTGAGGCAGGAAGATTTCAAGTTGGAAGCCAGCCTTGGTTATGATAGTGAGCAACTTAGAAAGATCCTGCCTCGAGATTAGTAATATTAATATTAACAATAATAATAATAACAATAAGTAGGTTGAAGATAAAACTCAGCAGTGTACCACTTACCTGAGACCTGTACATCTAGAGCTCAGAAGGAGAAACTAAGGGAGAAAGAAAGGAAGGGAGGGAGGGAGAGGGAGGGAGGGAGGGAAGGAGGGAAGGAGGGAGGGAGGGAGGTTAGGAGGAAAGCGGTCAGGCAGCAGGAAGGAGGGCAGAGAGCAGGCAGACAGGGACTCCTGAGAAAGGTAGAGGCAGTTTTCTCCAGGGATGAGCCCCATGATAGGCTATCCAATCTCAAGTAGTCAGCCTTAAACATAGATACTTCCAAGCAACACCAAATTCACTCAGAAGATTGTACACACATACACAAACCACACACACTCATACACTCACACACTCTCTCACACATGCACCATGTAATAGTAATTAACAAAAAAAAATGACTTGAAGGAGATGGGAGGAGGTGGAAGGGGAAGATGGGGGTGAAAGTGACATATATAATAATTGTATGAATTTTTTTTTAAAAAAAGAAGGGAAAAAAGAGGGTGTGAAGAGGGGGTTTCAAATCTGGCTAGAGCTTTATGAATCTGATTTGCAAACATATGTTCCTCCCAAAAATCAGCCTTCCTGTCACATGGATTTCTATTTAGCAAATTACCAAAAGCATGGTGGATGGACATTGGGTTAAGAATTAATACTGTGTACTTGGCATTTTCTGCATATGCACCCAAGCAATTCACATTAATGATGTGAAAGGGCACTTAACAGACAACTCAGGTTTGCAAATTAGCAGGAGACAAGAGAGAACGGACGCAGAACAAGGAACGAGCCATATTACCAAATGCACTTTACACATTTATCCGGTTAAGTGTAGCTTAGTCGCATGATTTACAATGCTGGTTCCTACTTCGTTTTGTAAGCATAATAAAGTCCCGTAATCTCAGCCTTCCCCACAGCACCCTGCTATTAAATCTTTGTTGAGTAGTGTGATGAGACCCCTCTGGCTCACAGCCCTCCCCACCCCCTGAGGGAATTGGCAAGAAATGATAGGGTTTGTGGATTAGTACAATGAAAGGTTCTCTGTGCTTTTCCTTCAGTAAATATATATTTTGATAATCTGTCTTCTGCATCAGAGTCCCAACAGCACTGGAGGGCTGACTCCCCTCCCTTCCCAGCCTCCAGGAAAACACAGTGAGGCTGGGCTAGGCAGGTGGCTGCTGTCTACGGCTCCAGATGAAGACTGGGATTTGTCTTCACCTTCAAGCAAGGATGGTATGTAATTTACTTAAACATGCTGGATTAGATGGGAAGAAGCAGTACCACAAGACAAAGAAGAGAAATCTCATCAGCATGGGTGTCACCTTGTCCCTGGCTATCTTTAGGGGCTATTTTGTCAAATTCTAAATCAAACGTGCTTCTCCAGTACAGTGTGGGCATTCCAAATCACATCTAAGATTAAGATTCCTTGATGTGTGTGTCTCCTCCATCCTTGCTTCCTGTACCACCGCCCACGAGTCCAGACAACACTGAAGCCTAACTCATGACCAGATCTGTGGGGATCCTCTGATATCTCAGACTGTTTTTATTAAATTTGAAACATATCCTCACACAGGTCTTCTCCTCCAGTGGCTTGGTTCAAGCCAGGTTTATTCAGGAGGACTGTTCCAGGATTTCAAGCCTTTTTGCTATGGGATGACCAGTGTCCACTGAGGTAGACTGGTCAAAGAATCTTCATCATCCTTAGGGACAAAAGTTACCAAAGAAATAGATATGATGTCACCAAGAGAGCCAAGGAAAAGAAAGAGCCACATTGGGGTTTCTTGGCTATTTCTCAGCAGAGCCCAGCAACCCCCAGAAGCCTGTGTGACCTCCAGATGCCTCCGACCATCAGGCAGCTGATTTCTGTTTTGCAAATTGAATCATATGGTTTCCTTCGTGTCTAATTCTACTCTATATTTAAGTACTGTAACACACAACTCAGAATTCACTCTGCCTTCACACAAATTATTCATGGAAATACCTCCAGGTTATAGTCAAGCTGAGCAGAGCCAAGCAGCTAAGTAAAGACAAGAGTAACAGAAAGGGTGGGGGACTCCACATGGATCAAAGAATAACTGGAAATTCCTTAAGACTCCACGAGACTCACAGAAGAGGAAATGGGGTGGATGGAGACAGGAAATTACGAGTCTTTGAGAAGGATGTGAACCAAAGGCAAGACATCAAAAAATAGCAGGTGGATCAACTTAAAAACAGCCAATGAAAAGATAAGAGTCAACCAAGAGAGGAGAAAAGAAACCCATGCCCCTTTGCTACCCTGGTGCTTTGCTACCCTGGTGCTTTGTCTGTAGAGAGGGTTTGGAAATGGGTGGGACCCAGAGAGCTCACTATAGTACCTGAAGATAACCAGGGTGCTGTTCCCTAACTCCCACCAAAAAGTGTAACAATGCCCTTTTAATTATAATTTTTGGGTGTCTTTAATCTTCTCCAAGCAGACTGAAGGGCACCCTCCAGCTAACTCAAATGTTAATGTGGATGCCTACATCTAATGTGGATTATTGCAATGTCTGCACTTCACTCTTCCGCCTTCTACCCTGGTTTTACATCCCTGAACCTACTCCCACTCACCAATACAACCACATATATCAGTGGTTCTCCACCCTCCTAGGGCTGCAACCCTTTAAATACAGTTTCCCATGCTGTGGTGACCCCAACCATAACATTATTTTCATGCTACTTCATAACTGTATTTTTGCTACTGCCATAAATTGTAATGTAAATATCTGTGTTTTCTGATGATCTTGGGTGATCCCCGTGAAGGAGCCAATAACCCACCCCCCCAAAAGGTCTCAACCTACAGATTGAGAAGCACTGGCAAACATACACACCATCATCATCACCAATATCATTCTTTGGTTTTATTTACTCCTTTGATCTTTGATGAATAGGAACGAAGCCCATCAGACTTGTCCTTCTCAGACATTATTCACTGAGCCACTTTTGGTCTCTGGCCTTTAATTAAAATGCAGTTGTGCTATGTGAACACAGGACAGATCCCAGCTTTCTAAAATATTTTATTCCTTTGAAAAAAAATTATTTAACCCATAAATATCCCGTGTTCTGCAGATACCATTAAAAACAGATGAGAGCAGAGTGAAGTCTTGTCTTCTGATTCATGACGCTGAACATAAAGACAGAAGTCAGCTAGGCACTCTGTAAAAGTGCATCCTCATTAAATAGGATGAAGAGTTTACTTTTCAACAGTTAAATTTTAAAATAACTTTACTGTTGGGATACTTGAGCTTGACACCCTGATATGATTCCAGACACCACAAGAATGAAGGAATGAACAAATGGATGTATGAAATGTAACCTGAAACAGGACAGACAAGCCCTTTTCACCTTAGAAAAGATTCTCACCAGTTTAGTATATGCTGCCCATGGTTTTTGTGCTATTCTACATCAGTGAAAGCTTCATGTAATATACCAGCCATCACATAAAAAGTTTCTTACTAATTATCTGTATTTATTAGGATTCTCAGATAAACTTGGTGGAACATTCCTTTAATACCAGCACTCAGGGGGCAGAGGTAAATGTATCACTTGAGAGTTTGAGGCCAGCCTGATCTACATAGTTAGTGATGGACTACCCAGAGCTATATAATAAGGTTCTAGATTCTCACAAAATTCCATATTCTAAGGGAGAAAAAAGGCATTAAACAAAGTCAGTTTAGTGTATATGAACTGGCAACCACAAGCACATCCATAAACAAAGACTAATTCCTACCACAAAGAAGGACAAAGTCAGAGGATAGCATTGTGAACACAGGCATGGACAGATGAAGGCTGGAAGTCTGAAGAAGAAATGGTAACAACCATCTTGGGAATAAGTTTGGAAGTGTGTCTATAAACAGGTATACCCTCCCTCCTGACCCTGCTCGATACCCAACACCTCTACTCCTGCACCATCATGTTATAACATATGCCCCCGAAAAGGTAGGTAGCCCACTAAGCTTACTTCAGAATAATAAAAAAAGGAAAAGAGAGCATAACCAAAATGTCCCCAAAAACAGGCAACAGAAAATAAATGATAGTACAGCCATATAACGGTAGTACTTGAACATGCAGAATACTGTACAACAATGAAACACAGCAAAAGTAATTTAAAACAACACGAAAGAGTTTCCTTGACTGGTCACATAACAGACTCTGGGGCAGAGAAAAGAGTTCACAGTGTATCACAGTGTCCAGTCCCATTTATGACAGGCTAAATGGATCTACTACGGTCAAAGGACTTAAAAGACCTGGGACCTTCTGATAAAGGCACTAATGGCTGTAAGGTAAGAGCACATCTAATGTAAAATGGGTGCAGTACACAGAGTGTACATTTTGCCAAGATTCACCAAACTACACACTCATGACTCACTAATGTTATTCTACATAAATACTGCAACAAAATATAGACTTAATCAATTGCAAAATATACTAGCTCTAACAGGTTGACAGTTTATCATGTTTATATGAGTCTGCTACTATGGGATTACTTAGTGTATATTCCAGGCTCAAGCAAGTGAGTCAATACACTGAAAAGGACAGCTGACAGGTCCCCATTATTAGAATATGCCTGAGACACTGGGTTGAATTGGAAATACCAATACAAAACGAGGTTTTTGTTAAGAGTTCAAGAAAATTACATATAGATGTATACACTTGAGTATGTGTAGGTTATGGACAATATTATGTGTATATTACAAATCAAGTTAGCATATATGTCCTAGTTCAGTTATCTTAGGGTTCTACAGACAATAAGATGTGGCACTGAGCATACAGAACCCATGTCTTGACTTCTAGATAGCATGTTTCTTTAAATGGACCCTGATATCACATTACCCTACCAAAACCTAAAAGTGATAATAATCACCAAGAAGACACTGTTTAAAAGACAGGACTTGACAAGAAAGGAACGTTACTCATGGTTTTTGTTGGTTCTAGAAACAAAGCAAATCCCTTCAGATGATGACAGAGACATATTAAACAGATACCAAAGGAAATAGTCTGAATCTATTCTCATTGACTAAATCTAGAACAATAAATACATCAAAATATTCATAGTGGGCTGGGGGTACCGTTCAGTGTTTCAAACCTATCTAGCATCAGGCCTTGTGTTTAATTCCCAAAATGCAAAGATAGATAGATGATGGGTGGACGGGTGAATGGACTGATGAATGGACAGGTAAATGGATGGATGAGTAGATGGACAGATGGATGAACAAGCAGAAATAGATAATGGATGAATAGATGGGAAGATGATTGATAGATAGACAGATAGACTGATACAAACATACATAGATATAATGAACTATGAACCACTGAATAAAGAAACCTAAAAATCAATAACGATACAAATAAGCAAATAAATATGAAAATAAATACCAATAGGCCAACAAGTAACAAAGATTATGGCATGGCAATGGAGACAAAGAGATTAAAGTTTTGAGAAGTAGAGGCATGACAGTATCTTCTCATGAAATATCCTTGCACTGTATATAAAGAAGAAACAGTAAGTCACACTAGACAAGACACCATGGAAAACAAGTATTCAATGTTAACATCACCATGGAACAAACCTAATACTATTTACTTCCAGGTTCAATGAACAATGAGACATCATACTGGCACCCTTAACACAGCATAGAACCTCATTATGACCATGAGGAAACAGACAAACCTATTCTGGTGGAAATCCTACAAAGTCTGTCAGGCACCTTTGTCAAAATTACAAAGAAAGGTGGAGAAAAGAATTTCTGATTGATTAGACATGGCAATTAAATGTTACACGTGATCCTGTATTCAGGATGAGGCAGAATAGAAAAAGTTATAAAGTACAGTACTTAACAAGTTGTTGCAATTAAAATATGGGTTATAGATTAGTCATCAGTGATAATAAAATTAATATTAATTAGGCATTTGTTGTTAAATAAATTTTAACTTTCTTGAATCTGGTAACTACACAGTAGTCAGAAAAAAAAAAAATGAATGGGTCCCTAGCTGCATTTCTAGGGCTGTAACATTTTGAATGCCTTCAAATATTAAGAAAATGAATAAGCAAGAAAAGAAAATAGAGGGAAGAAAGGAAGAGTAAAGAAAGAAATAATAGAAAATGTGAGCAATTGATGAGCTGATGAACTAATGAGGAATTCTTTAAATTACTTTGTAAGTGTTCTGTACATTTAAAATCGTATCACAATAAAAGTTACCCTAAAAAATCTCATAAAGTTACAAAAACAGACAAATGATCACTATGCATCATTCTAGCCAGTGTGGTGGCACACGCCTCTAATTGTAGCATCCAGGAGGCAGAGGTGGAGTCTCTGCGAGGCCAGGCCAGCCATGGATACAGAGTAGACCATGTCACCGAAGATGATGGAGACGAACTGTCCTAAGGGGGAAGCTTTTTGTGAAAGAAAGGTTGTACAGCCTGGTAAAGTTGCTCACTGCTCCCCACTCCTGGTGAGCCATGGTGAGCTTTTTAATAAAGAACTCTGTTCACCTGGATTCCATCCAACACTGCCACAATACTGCTCAAGAAACCTTGTTAAAATTAAGCATCCATTAAAATCTTACACAAATACAAATATTCTAGGAAAACAGTTAGATACAACTTGTCAAAAAAAAATTTATTTCCTGACCATCATTAGTGGAAAGAAGACCATGCTAGGGATAAATGAGAAAAGGAGAGACTCACCCACAGGGATGCAGGAGCCATGGCAACTTCAAATAGTGAAAGATGACATGTGGCCAATAGGAAGGAAGGAAGAAAATTCATGGTCTAGTGGTCATGTAGGCAATCCAATCAACAAACAGAGTATATCCCTGTTTGGTATCTGGCCGCCCTTGGTACCTATGAAGGGTCAGTTTTAATTCCCTAGAAGATACCACAACTTCCAGATGCTTCTGTCTCTTATACAAATGGCATAGAATGTTCACGTTCTTCTACACGTTCTCCTGTGCACTCTAAGTCATTTCTATCATGAGCTTTACAATATAAATGCTAGGTAAGGGGTTGTACGTGTTATGTAGAGAATAAACACAAGAAAAAATGAATAAAATCTTCACCTAGGAACAAAATACTTCTCAAATACTTTTGATGAACAGCTAGTTGCATCGAGAGACACAGAATGCACAGATATCAAAGATAACTATTTTTAAAGCGGACTATATCCTATACAACAAGTTTCAGCTTTATTCAGTCATTACATCGAACATCCTGTGCTTCGTGGGTGTTAGATTTTCCTCTTACGGTGAACAGGTCAGCAGAGTATGCTGGTAGCCTTAGTGAGAAGCTAATGGAGTGCCAGCACTGAGCTGGACTCAGTCTATGCAAAGATGACATAACTCTGGCCCTTCAGAAGCCCAGAGTCTAATGGTAGAGGCAGAAAGTGCAGTATTCAGGCTCAATAGTAAGCACTGGGAACGCAGCTTGGTGGAACCACCCATGGGGGACTGTGTGAAGCCTTGGACTTGATACCTTGTGCTGACTAGTTTTTATGTCAATTCGACACAAACTAGCATCAGCTAGCTAGTAACAAAAAAATAAGGAAGAAGATGAACTCTTGATTGAGAAAATGTCTCCATTGGCTGGTAGATAAATCTGATAGGAATTTTCTTGATTCATGATTGATGAGATAGACTAGCTTTCTGTGGGTGGTGCCACCCCTAATCAGGTGGTCCTGAGTGCAATAAGGAAACAGGTAGAGCAAGCCATGGGTGAATGGCAATAAGCAGTAGCCATTCATGGCCTGTGCATCAGTTCCAGCCTCCAAGCTCTTGCCGTGATTTCCTGCTATGAATTTCCTAGCCAATGGACTATAAGCTGTGTGATGAAATAAGCCACTTCCTCCCCAAGCTGTGTTTGGTGATACTGCTCTATCACAGCAACAGAAAAGTAACTAAGACAATACCCAAAAACAGGGACAATATTTAAGTTATGGGACGTAAAGAGAAGAATTTAAAAGAACACAAAAGGGCACCTGATTTAGCAGAGAAATATAAAAAAGGCTTTTTCTGCTTTTGTTTTTGTTTTTTGAAGGGATAATATTTAAGCCAAAATAAGTTAATAGACATTAACAATCTTAGAAAAATATTTAAAAGGGCTTTTGTTTTATTTAGCTGATATTCCATTTTATTCCTAATGTCGCAGTAAAAAGCAAGCAAAACTAAATGTATAAATATATATTAAGATATACATACGTGTATATGTACAGGCATTTATATATTCAAATACAGTCCCAATTCAAACTCTTAAAGAACTTAACACCAATGTCATGCCAGACAACCATTCTAGAATTTTTACAAAAGCTTAATTTTTTTAATAGTCAGGGGTGTCCAACGTATACCTGGAAACAGTATGAATTCCAAGATGGCTAAGAACGCAAACCAATGTACTTGTAGATAGCGCCATCATGTCTCCACACCATATGGTTGGGCACCCCTGTTAGATTTTCCTAGGATTTCAAGTGTACAGAGTAAAATAATTGGAGGCAAAATCACACAAAGGAACAGACTGGCAGGAAAAAATCAGAAGGGGCTGTGTATGAGGAGTGGAGAAGCGATAAACACTGTTTACCTGTCAGCTGGCATTGATGGATCTTGTGCTCTGTGATGTCGCTCAGTGACTCAAACACCTGGAGGCAGCTGTCACAGCTGTGCACAGCTTCATCCTCCAAGTCCTCACTGTCTTCTGGCCTCTTCTTGCAGTCTAATGCTTCTCCATCTTCAGTCTGGTCTTCAAGTTTACAGCTGGGGTCTGAAAGAAAATAGAGGCTGTAAGCTACCAGCTTTAAAGACAGCTTCTTGAAAAGCAACATTTTATCGTCTTGCTACCTAAAACAGAAACACTAGTTTCCCCGGAAGCTGCAATAGAGGGCTTCGTTGCTGAGTGTAATACAGAAGAATCAAAAGTATCTGTTTTCATTATTAGCCGAGTTTTTTTATCCCCACTACATAACCCTTTATGTACACCACCGCCTTCAAACAAACCATGCCTAAACTTCACTTTGTCTTGTTATAACCGCCTTTTAGGAGTTTTTCATTAAAAGAGAATGATAAATCACTTTTAAAATAAACAGTCTTCGAGGCAAAGGAAAAAGAAACTACTTCCAAGAATGAACCCTTTCTGCTAAATATATTCTTTCATGGGAAATTAGCAGATCATACAAAAGCCTAGAATCAGCTAAGCAAATTACCATAGACAAGAAATTGACCTTTGCTTATAAATTGGTCAAAATGCACAGTTATTCCATTATCTGTGATACAGCCATAGCAAATCAAGGTTCTGCCTCCCAGCCAAGCAACCTTCTAGGCATAAATGCTGCCGAAACAGATGGCTCTGTCTTTGGGTTTCAAAACTATACAGAAAAAGCAAAGATATGAACAACTTATAATTACAATGGAGTCAACAACCGATGACAATGTTATCAGTGTGACAAAGCTACACATCGCACAAACTAAAAATAGTCCTGTGTGATCCTAAGAATGATCCCTAAATGCCAGGGCAGATAAAGAGTAAGGTGCAGATACTGTATTTAGATATGTTCCATATGTTCCATGTATGGATTATGTATAGATTACGCATGGTGTCGCTTGATGCACTATAGAGAAGCTTAGTTCAATCACCAAAACCTCTCCCCCTCCCGCCCCCACACACATATGTGTGACAGAGAAGTACCTCTCCGGATCCCTAGCCCTTTGTTCTCTGCAGATATGGAAGAGGGAAGGGTGTGAGAAAAGATAAGGGGACAGCGGGCAGGCAAGAAGGGAGGTACAAGAGCTACCTTAGGAGAAATTAGGATATAGTGGGATTATGTTGTTACATTGTAAAATACCGTCCCATCTACTGGTTTAGTAAAAATGTTGAGCCACAGAAGGCAGACAGGAAACGTGGGCGGGGCTACCCAACTAAGAAAACTCTGGGAACAGGAAGAGCAGAGCAGAGACTCCAGAGAGACACCAGGAGAGAAGCCAGTAGATCCAAAGGAAAGAAGATAGCCATGCTGCTCTGAGAAAAGGTATCAAGCCACATGGCTAAACAGATTAATGGAAATAGAATAAGTTAAGATAAAAGAGCTAGCTAGCAATATGTCTGAGCCATAGGCCAAATAGCATGAAATTAATAGAAGCCTTTGTATGATTGTTTGAGGCTAAGTGGCAGTTACGTTGAGAGCGGGTCCAAACCTCTGGGCTAGGACAGGAAGGCCAGGCCAGAAACTTCTTCTCACATTACGATCATATCATCAATGGCTTAATTTGGGGGATATTCATTTCTAATAATAGGAAAGTCCTCCACAATCAGATATTAACTGAATTTCCAATCAAATCAAGATTTTATAACAAAGTTTCATGTAGCCAAGATTGTCCTTAAATTCACTATGTAGCTGAGAATAGCTTGAACTTCTGCTCTTTCTGCTGCTACCTCCCCAGCACTAAGATAAGAGGCAGGTAGTACCAGGCCTGATTTGGGTGGTGCTGGAGATGGAACCCACGGCTTTGTACATGCTAGGCAAGCACTCTACCAACTAAGCTACATCTCCAGTCCAGAGTTTTTCTATTTTCTTTAAGATCTTGTCTAATCAATGAAATTACAAATGGGTTTATCAAGGTACCTAAAATAATATGTACTACATCATCTAGAGTCATATATGACTATAATATTTTAATGACTATGGTATATTAAATTATTTAAATATGAGACATTTAATATACCACTGAATATTAGAAATGCTACACCAAGAATCCACAAGAACAATATTTGCCAAATCTTTCTTAGAAAGTCCACAGATGCTGGCACAGCACCCTCCTGCAGGTAGGAGGAGCTGCCTACTAACCTGCTGGCTTCATGCTTCCAGGAATCTATGGCATGCCTTTTTCTGTCTGTTCAAAGATTCCTTTGAATCTGAGACAAACTTAACTTAGTCACCACCTTCAAATGATTTGGACACACCAAAACTGACTTCTATTCAATGTATAGAGTAATCGCACTGGATCATGGGAGAAGCAGGTGCCCATCACAAACAGAAAACAATTTTGTTTCTGTTACTTTTAAGGAACATAGTATTTAACTAATTGCTGCTAATTTGAGTTAATTTACCATCTGGAAAATTATTACCTCAAGACCCTCCATACGACCATCTCAATACACTGGAGCTTCCACTGTCCTCTGGGGAGGGGTATGAAAGATCCTTCGCTATTCTCTTGTTCTCTGCCCAGCCCAGCACCATCTCCAGGTGAATGTTGGGCAAATATTCAGTAGAAAGAGAATGCCTTAAAGAAGAAGGGGGAAAGTCCTTTCCTGCTATTTTTTTCTGTAAAATGGGAACAGACCAGTTGCCTCCAAATGTAAAAAGCGTCTGCACGCTTACATTCTCCAAGACTGACACATTATGACACACTACATTGGTGTTTCCTGCCTTCAAACGTTCTGTCTGGAGTTACAGGCTCAACACTTTGGTAATGATCCAAGGATCTCCCAGAGATGAAGCCAAGGAGGCACAGGCTGCCAGCCCTTTTCTGCAATTCAGAAAAGAAATAACTGTCCCACTTCAGCAAATGACCCCACACCAGTAAATTCTTGCTGGGGCAGGATACTGAATATTATTCCTTGTTTAGCTTGAGTTTCCAGTTTCTGGAAAGAAAAAAAAACAAAAACCTGACAGCATTCAGGGAAATGTGGGTGTTGGTTCTGAATTTTAATGTGATTATTTAGATGTTGTGCATCAGGCTTCCATACCTGTTTGTTTTTAAATGTGGAGACTGAATACTTTAAGTAATATGCAGAGAAAGGATAAAAAGTCACCAATCGCATTATTCAGGAATATGAGTACTTTGCACAAACCTAATATCAACTATGCCAAACAAATATGAATGCACAGGCAGGGCTTCTGCTCTCCACACTAAAGAGGAGCCCAGTCTGTGCTGCCATTACTACTGCTGGTTACTAGAGGGAGGGTCATTTTAAGACTAATAAAAATGTTTTGCCTGCACTTCTGGGTTTACAGATAGGAGCCTTCGGGGACTCGACTCAGTCAAGCTTATTCACTTCTGCTGCAACTTCAGGATGCATGCTCCAGCCAACTGGCGGATCTGTTTTTAGGTCAACACTTAAGTGGGACCCTCTGGGAGGCAGGTTCAATTATAGCCTATGAGGCCTCTGTGTAGGGAATACCAGATTCTCATTCTCTTTCCTTGTGAGACATTCTTCTCCAACCTCCACAGGCTCACTCGAGGAATTCTTTCTTGGCCATTCAAAAAATGTGTTTATTTGTGTGAGGGGTTTCTGTTCCTGATGCCCATCTAGAAAGCTTGCATTGTCAACCATTTTCTTTCCCACAGGTGGCTACACTTCAGTAATTGCACATGGCCTTAGTGATGGAGTTTTTATAAAGTCCTTTGAGATCCAATCATAAAAAATAATTGTATTACTCTGCTAGTCATTACCCCTGACTTCAGCCTAAGGGTTATAAACAGGAGACCCATGCCTGCAAGTGTCACCCTGCCCCCAGCACTGCTGCCTGAAGGATGTTTGTTCTTCCAACCACATTGTTGCCCATAAACCGTCTCACAGGGCAGGATTTTAAAATAGCCCCCATAACGCCCCCAAAGGGAGACTGCAAAGCACACTGTACCTCAGGAACCTCTTTCTCCTTCTGCCCTAAATGATGCTGCTCCAACATGTGGCATCCATCAAAAAAAAAAAAAAAAAAAGTCTTACTTGCTGACCCAACTTTCCAGCTCATCTTTTTGGGGAGGGGGGTGGGCTATGGGAGCCTGGATTTATAGTGTTCTGATTTGTACTAAAGGTTGACTTTTGGAATAGAGGCACAATTGTTATTACTACAATAAACGGCGGCATTCTGTTTCCAGTTTTGTTAACATTACTACAAATGAGGATTTGAAAAGGGCATGATTTTCCTCTCATTATGGTCTCTGGCAGGTACCTCTTTCCTTCCCCTCTTCAAGGACTGTTATTGCTTTAACTTGGTTTAATAAAATTACAACTTTGGGGAAAATGAAAAATTGCCCTGGCTTGAAAGTGTTGGAAGCAATAAAGGCATGGACTTCAATTAATTTCAAGTGTGGGATCAGTTTAAGGCCAAGCAGCAGAAATTCTATTCTGTCCATGTAAAAATGAGGTTTCACCACATTTACTTTTTTATAACCTATATAAAAGTCAAGTAAAAGTAATGGATACCTAAAAGCCATCTCCACGGACTGGCCAGGACTATCTGAATGCTTGAAACTCATCTTACATATTTCTCTTTGCAACAAGGATGCCACGCCTGATCAAAGCTAAAATGTCAAACTACTAAGAAAACGGGTCCAATTTCTGAGCCATTCTGCTGCCTGGAATGGACCTCCTTCCAAGCCACTTTTGCATGGAAAAGCATCAGTAAAAGAAAGAAAAATGAAGAGATCATGTGGTTATAATTATTACCAGGCAAGGAATATTTCTGCAGCTCAGTGATGAAGTAAAACTCTGACGCTCTAGCCTCCCAATAGTGTCCATCGCAAAACAACTGCCTCATTAAATCTCTGCAGTAAGATTAATATGCCGTAGCTGCACTACATTTATAACTTGCTACTCTATAAAAAGCACATTTCATGGTAAGAGCCAGAGCCGAGATACAAAGTATTACTATAAAAACTTCTGGCAGCGAGAAGGAGCGCAGGCCCTGGGCCTTCTTTGCAAGAGATATAAATGAGGCTTTCCCTGGTTAATTCTGTGCATGAAGTCCTACCTTAAAAACCAGACTAAGTTTTTATGAGGGTGGCAGAAACACAAGAGTCTACTGATGCCGTAAACATGAAGCATGAACATGACTTAGCGACAGGGACCACTGAGGCATGAATGAAACCAAACAGTTACGATGTACAGGCGTGCAGACTGCAAAATGCACCATTTCCTAACAGCTTGGTTGTTTTTGGGCAGAGCCAGCTTCTGACCAAATGGAACCATGCTGTGAATTGCTCCATCTTAACCAACACAGCACCAACTCAAAAAGATACAGATTTTTTTTTTAAACTCTTGATTTCATTGTCATGACCACCCCCATGGGGAACTTAATTATCTAAAACTATAAAAACTACTCAACAAGATGTGGTTCCAATACTACAGTGTAGTGTGTGAATGAAGATGTAAGGGTTTGCTCCATTTCAAAGTATCCAAGGAGGAGCCAGTAAGACACCTCAGCAGGTAAAGGCCCTTGCCACCAAACTTAATGACTTGCATTTGATCCCTGGGACCCATATGATGGATGCACTCTATGGCACAAAGGATTCCAAGCATACACACACACACACACACACACAACAAAATGCCTTTTTAAATGAAAATTTAAAGTAAGAATATCTTCTACAAATACTCAGCATTAAAACCCCATGTTTTACTTTCAGAAGCTCTGTGGTAATTATGCAAACTAGCAATTCATATAAAAATATTTCATACTCATATCTTCCATAAAGTACTACAAAACTTGACCAAACACCTCAGGTTAACAACCATCTTGTGTCAAATAATTAATGGTCTAATCCTATATTTAAAGTTCCTATGTGGGTTGGGGAGATTGATTAGTGGGTAAAAGTCCTTGTACTTACTTCTTACGAAAGAAGATCTGAATTCGAATTCCCAGAACCCACTAAAGAGCCAGAGACACACTGCAAGAGATTATAACACTAGCACACTCCCAGGAGGAGAATGGGCTATAGAAGTAGAGAAGCCTCAGAAGCTCTTTGGGCTAGCCTGGGGTTACAACAGAAGTACAACCAAAATGCACTATTTCAAATAAGGTAGAAGATAAGGATGGACATGTGAGGTTGTCCTCTGACCTCCATACATGTACATGGGCCTTGGAGAAACACACCTTCATTTATACACATGATCACTGAAGTGCATGAACACACATTGTATTCTCTCACACACAAATACAAATAAGTAAATATATAAATGAAGTGTGTGACTACAAATAGCACGTCCTCTGTGTTTGCTGACAAATTCAGGAGTCTGAGAAGAAAAGCGAAGACTATTGTTTAAAGCGAACCATATCAGAAAGTATTCTTTCCACATATGTCTTCAAACCATGCTTGCTAAGCTTTCTTTACTGCCCCCCCCAAGAGAGGGAGGGGCCATCTTTAGGATCTGATGAGGGGCTAACAAGAAACAGAAAACCTTCCTGGTGGTCAAAAACTAAAAGGCAGGATCGTTGCTTTGAGATTTCTAGGCTGTAGATATGCATTCTAACTCGAAATCCCCAAAGATGAAAACAGCTTTGGGGAAAATAAATTGTACACTATTGCACAATGGCAAGAAAGCCTTAATGAAGGCATGAAGCACGCCAGACTGGGCAGCCGGCCGTCAGCCACACACTTGCCTGCTGGCAGCTGTCTCATTTTCAGTCTGTCAAATCAAGGTAAACAAACAAACAAACAAAACCAGACATAATCAGTGGAGAGACTAAACTCAAGCATCTTAGGGCTCTGGCCTCGGCTTACAGAGACAAGAGACAGAGATTCCACATACAGTACGACTAGGTACCAGCAGGTCCACACAGCTCATAGTCAAGGTCCAGACTGTACTCTTAGAGCTGGGCATGGTCAAGAGCACGGATTGCTCTTACAGAGAACCAGAGTTTAATGCCTGGCACACACAGTGGGCGGCTAACCACTGCCTGCGTCTGCTCTAGGGAATGACATCCTCTCTGTGCTCTGCAGGTACTTCACTAACATGCACACACCCACACACAGACTCACACACACACACACATTATTAAAAATAAAATAAAACTCTCTTCAGCCTGTTTATGTGATGCACACCTGCAATCTCATCCTGGGGGGGTTGGGGGGCAATAGCAGGAGAGTTGCATGTTGGCATCTCAAAAAAAGAAAATTACCCTCTTTCTTTAATGTTTACTTTCTACCTACTCTATTACCTGAAAGTTACGAGGTTTGGGGGTTTTTTTGTTTTGTTTTGCTTTTTGTTTTTTGTTTTTTTAAGGAAGGGGGAAACCACTACCATCTCTTTGTTCCCCTTTGTCCACAAAATCCTTAAAGACGGAAAGCATTGCCTTTACATTGCAAAAATCACGGCTGATGTTGAGACCTCTGTGGTTCTGCGTTGCTGTTCTCAGGTCTAGGCTGCTTGTGAAGACCAAAGAGGAGCATCGCAGAAGCCCCCCCTCAAGAAGAACGGGCGAAACATGAACTCGTCTACTCTTTCCGTCCAAGGTGATGATGCTCTTTAGACAGGATGCTGAGCAGGGGAAAGGAGCCTTGGAAAAAGTTAAAAAGTATGCATGCATGCACAGCTTAGAAACAACTAGAAAGCTCCAATTCCAATCAGAAAACCTAAGCTCCCTTCCTCCATTCTGCTGTCTTTATCATTTAATCAAAGGACCTAGTAGAGGTAAGCTATTCAAAAGAACTCACATGGTAGCTTACATCTGTCTGCAATTCCAGTTCCAGGGCACCTGGCACCCTCACACAGACGTACGTGCAGGCAAAGCACCAATGCACATAAAATAAGAGCAGGCTTGGAGAGAAAGAGAGAGAGATTACAAGTATCACCCTACTTCAGGCTTGACTATTTCAGGATGAGGCACTAGGCTTGCCTTGTCAAAGCTTCCTGGGCACCCAGGGATTCAAAACCTAAGATGAAGCTGTTCCTGCCCCCAGAAAGCTTGTGATCTACAGTAATTTCCAAAGTGATAGTCAGGAGGAGTTTCCGAGGTTTGGTAATGCCTATTTCAGGACTCAGAATGGCTGGGACAGACTGAGGTCACTAAAAGCTATAAATGTTTCCTAGGACCTTGGTTGGGCCCTTTGGTTCATTTACCCAAGTCTGCCATTCAAAGCCTTTCCCCTTGTCATGGCATGATAAGCATGGTAAACTGAGGTCAGAAGGATGGCAATATGCAGCTGAATGGGGACAGGCACATCTTACCCAGCACAGAGCAGCTTGTTAGGGAGAAATAACAAAGAACACAAGCAGAACTCAGCTTCCCAAAGCAAAGACACAGAGGCCAAAAGCAACACGCTACTTTCAAGAAAATCCAAGTACGTCCGCACTCAGCAAACAAGGGCACTGGGAGAGCAGAGCAGAGGGAAGGAAGATCAGCTAGAAATGACACTAGAGACACCATGAGTTCTGCATGCTAACCTCAGTGCCAGAACCGAAAGAGCTGCAATGCTCACAGAGAGTATGCTACGTTTGCAAAGAGAAGACCAGGAGACAGGACCACTGTGACTGTTACAGCATAAACAAGGGAAGAGGGAGAAAGTGCAAAGCAAGGCCAGAACAGAAAGGAAACAGCTAGATGGCCAGTGGGAGATGGCAGAGGACAGGGCACCATCAAGAGCAAAGTGCTCGCCAGTCGTGGGGCATGGAGAGCAGGCCGAGTCAGGCTGTGAACTCATCTTCACGGCTGGCTTTACACAGCAGATTTTTACCTCAAAGCCATCTTCCCACATATCTACATGATAGCAAATAAACAGCAAAAACCACACACAGCCATCAGAGGGTCACACCAAACAGCTTTTGAACCAAGAACAAGGTATTTTAGGATCTTGGAAATCTTTGGTGAGACATGTCTTATATTTTTTTTTTCATTTTATTTCATATATGCACAAGGGCAAAGAAAAAAATGTAACATTTAATTGAAAACAAAAATGGATGCTGTATCTAGTATCTCCCTTATTCTGTTTATTTTATATCATTAAATGTTCATTTAAGCATGATTCTATAAGGAGTTCATGATCATTCCTAATATAAATCCATACATGGGGCTGGGGATGGAGGTCAGTTGGTAAGCTTCTTATCCACTACTCAGGAAACCATGAGTATCCACATCAATGGGGCTCGGTGGCATCCAACACTTAAGAGCTTGGATCACTTAAGGCAAAGGATCAGGAGTTCAAGGTCAGCTTCGCCTATCAGAAAAGCTAGAAGGTAGCTTATGATACAAGAACAGATCTTATCTGAAGAAAATAAAATTAATTTTTTTAAAAGATCTCTATACAAAAGGCACATCCCTAGGCCAACGTGATATACGATTGAACAGAGCTAGCATTGCTTGAACTTTCAAGAACCTTTTATAAGTAAACCAAACAGTCCCTAAAAAAAAAACAAAAAGGAGCCGCCAAGCAACTATATTCAATGTTCTTTATAAGCATGCATAGAACCTTGTATAAGGAAAATACAAGAACCCACAGAGAATGATGGCAGGCATGTAAGCAAGCCAGAGGACAGAGACGGTTCAAAAGCTCAGATCCACATGGTCTCACAAGAAACAACAACAACAATAACAATAATAATAATAATAATAATCACCCTGCTCAGCTGTGTTTCTGAATAAAGCTAAGTACAGCGAAAATAAAAATCTTTTTTCTTGATCTGACCTTACTCTGTCTTGGGGTATTTTTCTGTTAGCAGTGGGTTGTTGTTGTAGCCTGTTTGTTGGGAGGTATTTGTATTTGGTTCGTTTTGGAGGAACTTTACTCTTGTGTGAAGCCACCTTCTCGCAAGCCACACTCCTCTTCTGACCAGTACATATGTGTCTTCCCATCCAGCCCTGAGACATGAAACTCCCATGCAAATCAAACCGAACCAATGAGCAGACCGCATTCCCACCTTAAACAAAGACCCTTCTGCCCATTTCACAGAATAGAAAGATTACATGGAGATATTTTCAACAGTCGGGTATTCTAGCAGTAATAGCTCTACAGCAAAGGAATTTTAAATGGCTAAAAATTCAATGTGGAGGGAAATTAGCGATTCCAAAGTGTGTGTATTTAGCATGTGATGTCAAGGTATGGAGACTAAATCATGTCTCTTAAAATAGCCCCAATCATAAATGAAATCTGCCTAGAAGCGAGAATCTGGACATTTAAGGGAGAGAATGTAGTTTCACCACTTTATCCCAGAGCGTCAGCTAGGGGAGTGTAGCTGCTGCGTGCCACCAGGAGAATGGGGAAAAAGTCCCCAATGGACACATGGTACCTGATGACTCGACCGATGGATTCTATCCTTGGCCATTGCAGAAAATGTCAGTCAAGTAGTCATAATATTTCAAAACAAGATGCTTACACCATCAGCCTTTACTGAAGCACTATCTTAGAAGACAAGCAGCATGGGCCTCTCCCAGAGACAAATGGATTCGTGTGGAGACTGTCAATAGAACATTTTGGACATTCAGTAGTCTGCAAAACAGATTCATTCCAACCCAGAACATGCAGTCTTTTGTTTCCTTTTTCTCCTTCAGCACAGCTCTCTAATAAACTAATGATAAAAGTAGAAAATAAAGTGGCCAGGCAGGTGGCTTAGTTAGTAAGGTGCTTGCAGTCAGCAAAGGAACTGAGTTCGGTACCCAGAACCAGGCCAGGAATGACCGCACACTGTAATCCCAGCACCAGGGAAGGCTGCCCAGTCAGCATAACCTAATGGGCAAGCTCCAGGCCAATGAGAGATGCTGTCTCAAAAACAAATGGGCAGCACTCTTTGGAAACAGCACAAATGGTTGTCTTCTGTGAGCGCGCGCGCGCACACACACACACACACACACGCACACACACACACACGTTTAATTAATGCAGAAAGTGATTCTTAGACAAATGAAAAAAACAGCTATTTTTTTTCTTACCCCATGTCTAAGATCTTGTTCAGGGAAGTAAGAGGTATCTAAACAAATGCTTTCATAACACAATGACTCAGCAAAAGAAGAAAAAGAAAAATCCCATAAAATAAGGTCTATGCGTAGGCAAGAAAAGATTGGAGGGAAACACACAGTTGTGGTTTGTGGCTTACAAATGATAAGAAAACTGGTGTTTAATTGGGAAAAAAAATAAGCCATTTTGTCTTCTTCTAGTTGGATTAATAAATGGGAAAATGCAACCAACCCAGAATGTCTAAATTTCCTCCAGTCTGAGGCCAAACAAGAAAAGCCAAAAATAAGCTACAAAAATAGTGGTTATTGATCTGGTATCATTTCTGCAGCATTTTCCTTGGGGAATTGGAAACAAAGGAAATTAAACAGCATCATTTAAACTTTTTCACATAATTCCTTGAATTCACAAATAAATTGTATCTTTCTTTAGTTCTCACACAATTTCTCTCCCCCCCAAAAAAAGGAGCACAAAATGCAGTTTTTTCCTCCAGAACTGGCCACCTTACCAAATGTACACTCAATCTGCATGTATCTGCAGAGCAGTAATAAAGACATAAGGTTGATTTGCATAATCAATACACAATTTACACAGCTGCCCAGACAGAACAGAAAGAGAGCTTGGATGCCATTATCTTAGCTACTATAAATTAATAGTTGTTTGTGAAAACATGATCCCATTTACACTGCCTCAGTGTTGATTTGCTAGGAGGTGCAGTCATATATTAAATATTTTACAGTATTTATGAGACATAAATGTGTTTTCAGGCAGGGTTTGGTAACACATACCTGTAATCTCAGCACTTAGGAAGTGGAGGCAGGGGGATCAGAAATTAGGCCAGCCTGAACTAAGTAGTGTGTTTGAAACCAGTTCCTCAAACATGAGACTCCATTTCAAAACAGGAAATATGGGGCTTACCAGTTAAGAATAGGTACTTCTCTACAAAGGGCTCAAGTTTGGTTCCTGGCACCCATGTTGGGTAGCTCACAACCCTGTAATGCCAGCTCTGAGGATCTGAAGAGGCCAGGCTCCACAGGTGACTGCATTCACACTCACAGATCTATATACATGTAACTAAAATCTTTTAAAATAAATGATTGAGATAAAACATTTTTTTTCAGCAGATAGAATCTCTAAGTATGCACAAAGTAAAATCATGACCAATTCTACAGAGGTAAAATTTGTTGGTAAGTACCCACATGTATTTATTTTCCAACATGTGCTTAACAAACAAGAGTCTATGTATGTGTTTAGAAACATAGTTCTCAGTAAATACATGTAGAAGTTCTTCCAGAAGAAAACCAGAGAGCTCAAGGCTTGCTCAGCTCCTTCCCTTTCGTTGCCTTTCCGTGTTTCTGTCCTCTCTATTTTGTCAGTTAACATGCAAACGAGGGGTTCCATGCTAACATTTTTACACATGTGTACCATGATGTTCCCACATTTTCTGGGGTGCTCGAGGTGTGCTGTTGCTGCCGCCCACCTGTGTTCTTTGTGGTACCAGGAGATCAAGCCTGGAGTCCCTTCCTGCTAAGCACCCCTCTATCACTGAGCTGCACTCAGCTGTCATCTGCCTACCCTTTAAAAGAGCAATAAGAAGGTGACCCAACCACCTCGGTTTGTACCTGCAAATCAAGCTGAGTCTCCACCCTAGGGAGTCCTCTGGCCCTCATGGAAAATCATCAAGAGTGTGACTTTGAGGGGCTAGAGAAATGGTTAAGAGCATGTACCAATCGCGCAGAGGACCCATATTGGGCAGCTCAGGACTGCTAGGAACTCCAGTGCGTACGCGCGTGCGCGCGCGGGGGGGGGGGGGGGGGGGGGGGGGCGGCGGCTGTGTTAGGTCTAATGACCTTTGCTAGTATCAGCTGGCACCTGAACTCTCTCATATGCCTGTCCACCCGCGTGCATACACACACACACACACACACACACACACACACACACACATACACACACACACACACACACACACACACACATACACACACACACAAACACTCCATGGCCTCTGTCAAGCACCAGGTCTGCTGAGATACCAACACAGTGGTGAGGACAGTACTTCCCAAAGTGCTTCTGCCTTGCCACCTCCAGAGTCACTTGGAATTTTCTCAGAAGCCTTCAGTAACACAGCTAGGGATCCATCAAGTTTCCTTGCAAAACTCTCCCAGATGTCAATGACTACTATCCAACCACACTGTTTTCTTGGAGTAGTTACATTCCTTTGGGAGGGGGAATTGGGAACAGCTCTAAATCCTCAAGTCAAGCAGTGACAACAGAGGAACCTCAGACCTGGTGGCAGAGATCCACCCGCTTGGCTTTGCTGAGTCTGGCTCACTTAGGACAGCACACTTTTAATGTGGAAGCCTCCTTTATGCAGCTTCAGCCTGGTACATCTCCCTCTCCTCACCTATGAAAGAGGCAGAATGACACCAGACTGAGAATCCACTTAAAGGTCATATCGCTCGACACAAACAGGTGTGCAGCACCCCCAGCAAGGTGTTAGCCAGTATGTGGTGAGCATAGGCTCTTGCATCTCCAGCTACTTCCTACTGTGGACAATGGTTAATAGCTGAAACAAATGTTCAGTTTCTCTCATACTTTCTCCAGAAGGGGAAATATTTTCTTCTCCATACAAGGAAGCTATAAGCCCCCAAAGTGTATCACCTTCATCTCCGAAGGACTGTACATGAAAATGAAATATAAAGAAGAAACCGAGTAAAGCATGCCAGGATGCTTCTTGAGTTTTGGGGGGAATCATCCAGAAAGCAATGGCCAGATGGAGAGCTGCCAGGACCCAACCACCCATTAAGCAGCTCATGTTGGTTTCCTGGGGCAGCTATCCTAGGGTCATGCCTACCATTTTATTGGCAGGAAAACTGAGGCTTGGCAAATTTTCAGTGAGTGGGATTTGATCTTGAGTTCTAAGTGTTCATTTTGACATGTTGACTAGGCACAGGATGAAAACTGAGGCACTCACAAGCTAAAATAAGATGAAAGAAAATCATACTCATTCAGCTGGGGCTTTGTAAGATTCTAGGGAGAAGGCCAGCGAGGTGGCTCACAGTAAAAAGCGCTTGTTTTTTTTGCAGAGAAACCAATTTCCCCTTTCACAACCACATTTAATTCTAGTTCCATGGCATCCAACACCAGGAACAAATGTGCCCACATATAAACATGAAAAAGAAGGTGAAAAAGAAGAGAAACAGGAGGAGGAAGAGATGGAGGAGGAAGAGGAGAACAAAGAGGTGCAGAGAGTGGTGTCACACACCTGTAATCAGAACACTACACTTGGGAGGTAGAGACATGAGTCAGGAGTTCAAGTTCATCCTTACTTACTTATAGTGACCTGGGCTCACCAGCCTGGACCACATGAGACCATTTCTTGCTATGAGACTATGCTTTTGTACTGTGAAAATTGGTTTAATAAAATAAGGATTGGCCAAGTAGCTAGACAGGAAGTAGAGCCAGGGAAAGCAGACTAGGAGAATTCTGGGAAGTGGAAGAGCAGAGCAGAGACAGCGAGACGCAGAGGAAGCAGGATGAGATGCTGCCCTAAGCAAAATGGTACCAAGCCATGTGGCTAAGCATAAATAGAAATATGGGTTCAAGGATAAGATCTAGCAAGTAATAAGCTTGTATAGACCAGAGAATGTAATTAATATAAAACTTTGTGTGATTATTTGGGACTGCTGATCCAGACCTGGGGCTAGGTCAGGACAGAAACTTCTGACTACCCTTTCTCATAAAACAGTAGAAGGGATTGGAGAGGAGTGGGAGGAAGGGGAAAGGGAAGCAGCAGTAGCAGGGTGGGGGAAAGAAAGAGGGGAGAGGAAGCAGAGGACCTAGGGGGTGGGAAGTCACACCTCCTTCAACCCAGAGTGTGAAGGGTCTTGGCGGGAAATTTCCTTCCTGATCAATCACAGAATCATGGAAATGAGGAGGGCACTGTTGGCGGGAAGGGTCACACTGGGTCCTGTCCCCTGTCCTGAAGTGCCACTGTTGGTGTGTGTCTTTGCTCACACAAAGATGCCTCGCAATGTTCCTGGTCTCATTCCTAACAAGACATCTAGCCACACTGTAGCTGACCTTTAAAAAAAACTAAGCTACCATTGTTAATAATGTATTTTCTAGAATACAAAACAATTCCACGGTGGGATGTCCTCTGTCACTTACTGTCACTGGAGGGAGTTCCACGCACTCAAAGTGGCCTCTCCTGGTCCTCTCGGCTCACTCCACCCTGATTTCTACTCCTCTTGCTGCATTTAGCATTAAGGCTGGCAGAAGAAAGACAAATGGACGCTTGAAAGTCATCTGATTGAAAATATTAAGGTGTTAGACTTTGTACAGAAGTCAACTTTAGGATAGTTAATTAATGCACAGAGAAAGGGAAGTCAGGGTCCATCAAAGAATATTCCTAGACTAATGAACGCCAAGGTCAGCCAGTGGCCACTCACAGGCTGGGTCACTGAGGACCAAAGAAACAGTATCAAGCGTGTAGACCTGGAGGTGACTTTCATGGACAGAAACAGGAGGGCTGGTCACTGTACAAACATGGAAATTAAGAGTGATGTAATAAAGCAAAAAGGGGGGGGGGGAGGAAAACAGCTTATGAGAGAGGGAATTTCATACAGCCTGCCACAAAAGAAGATTTCAGATAAAAGAGAGGCAGAGGCCAGACAGCCAGACAAAAGTGGTTACCGGTCCAGATTATCCTGCAGCCTCTAGTCTACACAAAGGTACATCTAGAAGCTACAGAAGCCCATTCTAGGCCCTAAAAATGCTGAAGAACAAACTGGACAATGACAGAAGGCCATGGAGGAAGCCATCCCCTTATTCAGCTAACTCCTTTCTGAGGCCAGACCTAGACTTACCTTCCTAGTCTATATCCACATCTTGGTAATGATACGTGACTTATATTCATAGCCCCTCTCTCAAGAACACTTAGACCTCCTTTGAAAATTAGGATTGGTCCTTTGGCAAGGATCCAAAGTCGACTGGCCAAAAAGATGGTGGTGCTGGGAGGCTCCGTGCTTAATCACTTTTATTAGATGCTTCCATTTTCTTTACATTGGAATTTCCACAGACATGTTTTCTTCAGAATTCTCTCCACATTGGCAGCACAAAGACAGGTCAGTCTTGGCAGACTGAAGGATTTGTTGGAGTCCCGAACGCCTCCCAGACACCTGTACCTCTGAACAGGGTCAAGGGGTATCTTTAAGCCAAGCCTAATGGCCATGATTATAATCCCTGCACCAGAAAGGCAGAGTCAGAGGACTATGAGTAAAGGCTAGCCTGGGCTATATAGTCAGAGGAGAATATAAGAGGGAACTGAAGGAAAGGAGAAGGGAGGGAAAGACTATTCAAAGATCAATCCCACTAGAATTCAGACCAGGGAGTCTAGTTGAGTGCCTATTTCTGGACCATCACTTTTCTCTCTACCATCTTGCAAATGTCTGTTGGGCCTCTATTTTATTTCTTGAAATAATTTAAAAGCTGAGGAGAAATACAGATGGGGCATAGGGTAGAGAAAACCCTGAAGCCACTACAATGGAGGACACAGAATTGAAAGAGTGGTCCAGGACAACAATACAAATACACATCTACCTTTGGCAGGAAAAGTAGCAGCAAACAGATAATGGGAGCTCTAGCTTCTACACAGAAAGAAAAGTAGGCATGGAACTCACTGGAACATCATTCGTGCATGATAAGCCAAACCAACAAATAATTGAATAGAAGCATCCTATGACCGGGAAAGTGCGGAGGTACACACATAGCAATCCATCACAGAGCAGAGATGTTAAAGAAGAAAGGAGATGATACAGACTGGTTGCTAGGAGTGAGCTGCTATGATTCAGATAGGTCCGTGGGCTGGAGTCTTGACCTGTAAGAGGCTGGATGCCATTCTGGAAAAGTAGTATCAGTCTCCTAGAGTAGATTACTCATAGGAATAGCTTGTCATGCAGTGATACCACCCATACTTGGCTTTGGCCTGTAGCCAGTTTCTCCATCACACCATAATGCAGCATAAGACATAATACCATCACTATTTTGGACTCTCTATAGACTGAATAAACCTCTGTGCTTTATGAGCTACTTGCATCTGGTATTTTGTTACAGCAATACAAAATGAACTAATAGATATATCTAGAGCTCCTGCTGTGGCTTGTGGAGATACACATACACACACAGAGAGAGGTGGGGGGGGTTGTGAAATAATCCATTTATACACTGTAAAGACTTGTCACTCTAATTGGTTTAATAAAAAGCTGACTGGCTGACAGCCAGACAGGAAGTACAGGCAGGACAACCAAACTAAGGATGCTAGGATGAAGAAGGGCATAGTCAGAGGAGTTGCCAGAAGACACAGAAGAAGCAAGGGGTGTAGAAAATGAGGTAACAAACTATGAGCCACATAGCAGAAGGTAGATAAGAAATATGGGTTAATTTAAAATGTAAGAGTTAACTAGTAACAAGCCTGAACTATTGGCCAAGCATTTATAATTAACATTAAGCCTCAGTGTATTTATTTGGGAGTAGTTGGCAGGACAGGAAAACTCTGCCAACAGCAAGAGACAGAGAGACAAAGAAAAGAAGGAGGAGGGAGAAAGACAGAGAGAAAGAGGAAGGGAGACAGAGTGAGAGAAGGGAAAGGGAGGAGACAGGGAGTCAGAAAGGAGGGGAGAACTATCTAAGAGCAGTCCAAGTAGCTTCCTAAAGAGCCTTGTTCTCTTCAGATCACTGCAAGGACATATTTAAAGAGCAGTTGGAAGGAGCCACAGGTTATCAGACTGGTTAGCCTGCCAATGGCAGCCACACATCATCTCATCCCAGCCTGCCTCAGAGAATTTTTCAGATGGTGGTAGGGCTTGGAGTAATACATCTTCATAGAGACTTGGTTTTTGCTTCTTTCTGCCTTTCTGAGTAATAATATATCAAGTAGAAAACAATGGAACTGTGAGTTGGAAAGTGGAAGGGCGGGGTAGCCAGGCTAGATGACAAATGCTTGTAATCTTAGCACTTTCGAGGTGGAGGCAAGAAGATCAGAAGTTCAAGGTCATCTTCCCTCAGCTACAGGAGTTCACAGGAAGTCTAGTTACACCAGGAGATCCACAAAATAAACGGAAGAAAGGGAGGAACTGACATTGCAATTCCCTTTGTAGGGAAGCCACTGTTCCCACCGTCTCTCTTCATTCACTCAGAAGCCAAGGGCACACTGACCAGCCATGCACTATCCTTATAGTGACAACCACTAGGCTCCTTGGTCCGGAAAGTGTGCAGAGAATTTCCAAAGCTAGTCAGCAGCACTGGGCTATATGACTACTATTTTCTTACAGGAGTATTTGACCAATCAGAGGGACGGATGCTAAGTTGTCTTCTGATACCAAGTTTGGTCATTATCTAGGAAGCATTATCAGAGGGAAAATAAACCCAAATGCTTGGAAGAGCAAACAGACCTAACTCAATGGGCGCACATAGTTTATTTAAGTCTCCAAATAAGAGATATCAAGACTGTGCATTCAAGTGAGTTGTGTGCTAATAATACAGAAAGGATGCCCTTATATATGAATGAAAATATCTTGTCATTGTGAAACTAATTCTGTCTAGAATTTACCCTACATGGTGCAAAGAAATGGCCTACAGTTTTCAATGACTCCTCCAGAAGCACAGACCCCACTGGGTACAGCCCTGTTCATCACCTCCCAGTTACCTAATGCCTATCTGGGTCATGATGAGAAATCCTATAGATATATGATCAAGCTGATACATGTTCAACCTGAATATATAGAGCCTCATGTTTAGCTTGAAAGCTGCCACTATGAGGGACATCCAGGCTCTGGACATTGTGATGCAATGCCTCCACCCACAAATGTGTCAGGCTGCATGCACTGCTCTCCTAGGCTCATACAACCCACGTGGTACAGAGTAAATGTGCCTGCTTCCAGAGCCTTCTCTAGTTGATGGGGAAGCCCTAGCTCTCACATGCAATATGTTTTCTCTGCCAATCATAAGGACATGGACCTATCTGTATCCTTCGTATCTTTTCCAACTCCTGGTACCCCTAAACATCTTACTGTGTGACAACTGCGCAGAATGGCTTAATGAAGGGACCATCAGCTGACGTGTCACCACCAATATGGCACTGATGATGGCACTGGGAGAAGAGGAACAAAGCTTATTCACAGAAGGCCAATGGACAAGCAAGGAAACTGACAGTCTATGGTGGTGTATGTTCTATGAGGCTTAAGGGGACAACACAGAAAGGCATCTGTCAATTTCCGGGTCAAGACAAGAACAGAAGTCTAAGACACTAAAGTGATAGCAAGTTCTTGTATTATTGTATATATCCAGTCTTGTATTATTATATAAACCTGGTATGAGAAACCACAACCTAGGCCTATGGAGAGTTCAAGATGAAGCTTCGAGCATTATTAAAAGTTTGAGGCCTGTGGTTGTATATAAATAGTAGAAGCACTTGTACAAATGAATAAGCATGAATTGTAGGTAACAACTAGATGTAAGTCAAACCCAATTCCAAAGCTGTCCTTAGAACAACATACTTCTGATTTGAACCCACAGGTTGCTACTACTTTGGGTGAAAACTCAGCTCAGTCCAAGAATGTGCCTGAAAAATGTCAAGAAGACCTAACAGGTAAAGGTGACAGCCACCGAGGCTGAAGAACTGAGTTCAGATCCTAGGACTCACATGGTGAGAGAAAAAGAACCAGCTCACATAAGCCGTGCTCTGGCCTCCACATGACTGCCATGGCACATGTATGCCCACACACACACACACACACACACACACACACACACACACACACACACACACACCACGAATACTCTGTATAAACTGTAATAAGAAGTGTGAATGCCCCTAGTACCCAGGTCCAGTGACGACACCCAGTGTCAAGTCCATAGGAGGTGCTGCTGCTGCTTGACCGCTGCTAGCAAAACTCGCCAACCTCTGTGAGCTGTCCCAGGAAAAAGTCCTCTCTGATTTAGAAGCTATGAACTGCTCTGTGGGATGTCCAGGGCTCTCAAGGAGCAAGCTTCTTGATTAAAGACCCTGAAAATGGTTCACTCATTGTATCCTATGTGTGTCTTCTTTCCTCTATCAGCACCCATATGGGAATCCAGACTGTCCAGTCTTCCTGGGGAGATTCCAGCAAGTCTGGTTTTGTACAACCAGTTGTACCTCCAACAAGCCCCAACACTGAAAAGGATGCTTGCATCCTTGATATAGCTTACCGATCAACATGTAAGAATCATGATTTCTTAATGTGAAAATTCTAAAATGTTAGAGCTAAAAGGAGATGCAAAGTAAATCTGCATCTGAGTGGTAGGTGAGAAACTGATGTGAGCTCAGTGGAAGGTGACTTGGCATTTGGTGTACGATGGTTTGATGAATAAGTATTCTCCCTGGGAAGGATACCCAAGCTCTGCTTTGGGTTCTAAATATGCAAATCAGCAAGTGTGAAAAAACAGTTCCATGTAACACTAGCTATATAGTGGTGTTATTATCTTATAATGGCTTTATTTTGAAAAGTTGGCATAATGATGTCATTCTTATGTAAATGATCTCTGTGGTGCTGAAAGAGGCAAAAGGGATTCTATGCTCATCACCTTTTTCTTTGGTCATTACAACCCACTTACTTTGGCACCCACATCTAACTTGAAAAGCCACCAAAACACTCCAATAATATCACCTTTAAATTGTCTTACACTTATGAACCCTCATCTCAGATCATCTACCTGTTTCTCAGGGGAAAAATAGTCATACCTGGGCAAGGACACTTCTCAGTACCAACTGGCTGAGTTTCCCAGGATTCCCTACTGAATATGTAATATAATGAATCCCTTATGACTGGTTTTGTCTCAATTCTGTACAGCAGAAATTTCTGACATTTAATGCAAATAGGTTTTAATATCTACATTACACACATTCTCTAAGATCCTACAATTAGCATATGAATTAACATTGTGAACTCTTCAAAATTTTTTAGGAAAGTAATTAGTTTCACTATAGCACAATTAACTTTCAAATCTACTATCTGGAACTTTTAGGAGGAGATACTTTTAGGAGGAGAAACAATAGCATTAACCAAGCCAAAATGGGGTGCAAAGTCCTATGTGCTCAGTGTTTTTAGCTTAAGTGCCCATATTTACCTTTGGAGTGCAGGGGGAACGAAAACACGACATTCTTGTAAAGTTCATCAGACACATGATGCCAAAGCCTCGTTGAAACTCATTTCATCAATGGCTTCCATTGATGCAACAGGCAGAAAAAACGTGAACATACCTTTTCCAAATTTCTCCTTCTCATTTACAGAACCTCCTTCCAACAATTAAAAAGCTGTGGAGAGAATCTAAAATCTCAGCCCACTGACTACTGGCTCCACAAGAGCCAGTTCATGTTGTCACATTTATCCTCAGAAATAAAGGTGGCACCTGGGACCAAACACTAGGCACAAATTAAGAGGTGGGGCTAAGCAGTAAAATGATGAAAATAAGTCCCCTAGAGTCTCACACCTAAAATGCAAATCCTAAGGAGGATTCTCCTCTTATTTAAGTAAGTGATTTCTCCCAAAATACACACAGCCAATCACCACTCCAGAAGTTCTCCTTGCTAACCCACTATCCAACTTGGCATGATGCCCTTGACTGCTCTCTCCAGGAACTGATGGCCTTCTCTGGAGCATACAGTCCTTCTTATTCCTTACCTCTTGTCACAAACTGTTGCCTAGGAAACACAGAGCCAGAAACACTGTTCCAGACAGGAAATGCAGACTGCCTACAAAGGTCAAGCTATCCCAAGATGGCACCTTCCTTCCCACCAATAGCCATGTTTGGACTTCATTAGCACTTAATAGAGTGGTATCTTTGAATATTTAATGCCTTTCCCCTTTTCTAATGTATAAAAATAAGTGAAAGAGTAAAGGAATAATTGTACTGATGAAAACCTGTTAAAACTGCAGCAAGCTAAACCATTAGCAATGCTGAAATACTTGGCACTCTCGCTGGACTTATGAAGGGCAAGGATACTCAAGTGCATATAGAAACCGTTGGGAAATGCCTCTAAGGATAATATAGAATTTAAGACAGTGATTTTTTTTTAAACTAGGGCAATAAGAGCCCTATGATAGGTGAATTTCTAGTTCATCCATGGATTCTTCAATTCCAAATAGGCCTGCACAATAAATTGTGTACTAACATATAGGACTGTCACTAATGGACAAGAACTTTGTCCTTGCCAGGTAAATAAATCTTCACACTGGTATGTCCTTAGTAGACCAATAAGAATAGCTAATAATTTAAAGTTTATAAAAAGAGTGATGTGAACCCAAACTGTAAGTACTCTTATCATTTTATTGGGGAACTTTAATTTTTTCCTTAAGAAGTGATTAACATATAGAAAATGTCTTGATATAGAACATCAGAGTATGCTGGTCTACATGTCTATGTATTCTGCAGTATATTATGATAACTGAAGGTCTAAAACCATTTGGCTTCACATGCAAAAAAAATCATAAGCAATACCAAAATATGATTAAAATAACTGCACTACCATACAAATAGCAATCCCTTGATTTTACCTAGTTTGGGGCAACTGAAGCTCACATGTAAATAATACAGGATGTACATTCTAAACTAAACTATCTTCAGTTGAAACTAGATTTGAAGCCAACCAATGCCCATACATATATATACCCATGTACAAATGGCAATGATTACATATGATTCTCCCTCAGGAATTTTCAAAGCACTTACTATCCTGTTGGAGTGCACGGCATATGAAGAATAACTTGTTAATGTATATATTCATCTTTTAAAAAAAACCTAAGGGAGTTTCTTTCTAGGTGGGCATATTTAAATCTGACTTTTTTGTTAATGCCCAAACAAGAACCTTTTGCTAGACATCCAGAGAAGAAATGCTAACTATGGTGTGTTCTGCCATCATAGTGATACAGCCAGGTTCGGCCTGTTGTCTGTAGCTGTGATCTGGTCCCCAGGTGGCTGGATGATGGCTGCTTGATCATTATCCCTGCAAAGACTGATACTACTAGAGTTTTCCAGAATCTGCATCTTACTTGACTTCTTTCATCTCTAATAATTACTAAACTAGCGTAATTACTACAGGTGGGATGTGTGCTAGCAAAAGCCCACACTGACTGAAATTAAAGTTCGGGTCTCTTTTCTTTCTTTTTTCCATGATTTTGCTTAGTTTTCAAAGATTTATCTTATGTCAGGCTTCTAAGCCAAGAGTTGCATAATTATTTAAACCCTTTAAAAGCTCTCCTTCCACTGTTTGATTAATGCTGTAACAGAGCTGTTTAAATTTCCTAATGTTAACTTTAAGTGTTAATTGCTTTGTGATGCCATTGTGGCAGAATTAATTTTAAAGTAGACAATTACAATGGGCAAGGTAGGCGTGTGATCCTGACCCTACCGTGGAATCACCATACAAAACCACAGTAACATATTTCATGTTTAATTGAAATAAGATTATAAAGTCACACATACCCACACACCCACCCCCAAAGAACTAACTTTAACCTTTGACAGCACACCAGGAATCAATGGAGAAAAAATTAAATACATCTGAGAAAACACTCACTCAGCAAGGGGGTTGATTTTGAAAGTCTGCCTTTGTATCAAAACCTCACATAATTCAAAAGCACTCTTTAGCATACCCTTTCATGACAGCATTTGCATTTTTAACAAGCAGGAGCATGCTAAAATGTGGTGCAGATGGCACAAATCTCTGTATTGTCTTCTCTTTATTAATAATAACCACCAAACTTAACACCATATCACTTAGGCACAGCCCTAAGGTATGTGTTCTATGGTAAGAAAGTGGATGACATTAAATCAGCCACGTGAGCCAATGAGATGAATTAAGAGATCACAGTGATAGGAAGAACAGATCCATCTAGAAATCACTGCACTGATCTCAGGGTAGACTTGCTGTATTCCATGAAATAAACCTTTTCCTATGGCAAGCTCTATATCAAAACAAACACTCAAAGAAGCAGCTAGGACACGGTTCAGTTTGTGGCAGGCAGTGCTTCTTCAGACGTCATCAGAGTGGCCAATTCTCAGCAACAAACTTTCTTTAGAAATAAAGGGGAAGGGATATTGCAAAGTGAATCTTCAGCGCTTGCCCTGGTTCAAATAAGTTTTAAAAAAAACATTCACTGGAAACTTCTGTCCCGCTGTCAATAAAAGCTACAATGGATTTTAAGGATCTTGGAAGATTCTGGCAACAAGAAAAAAAAGAGGGAAATTGTTAACAGCTTGCTTCATAAAAAGCAGCTAATCTCAAACCCCTTTGTAATTTCATTTCTACATGTATGCTTTTATGTTCATTATCCTATTTTCTTTACCCTTTTTGGGCTGGGTGAATAAAAGCCAACAGTCTGCTCATTCATCAGACAGACGTTTTTTGTTTAGAAGGCCAAGTGGATCGTCTGGTGCCTTCCCTTTAAGGAGGTACAGGCCGAGCTCTGGAGGAGCTGGAGCTCGCTGGACCATCAGCTCTGGAACTTTGACTCTCAGGATCCCTGCCAACTGTAATTGCTGTTTTTGTTTATTTCGAATTGTCTGCTGATTGGACTATAATCAATTTAATGACTTCAACATCTAGTTGGTATAATTTAGAGGGGGCGGAGGGAGAAAAACTCACTGACGAACAGAAGTAGAACTGTCGGGGTCTGAATGGCAACTGTTTCCAACCACTGCCTTCTTCATCCAAATCTAAAGTGTGAAAGCATAAATGTATGCATGCCATACAATTAGTACTTTGCCTTTACAAATCATGAAAAGGCATGTTGATTTAGATACCTAATGTGTACCCATGAATATACATTTATGTGTGTCTTAATTTTTCTTAAAACTTACCTGAGGTTAAGATCTGGTTATCAAGAAGAGTCACAGTTAACAAATCAAAAATAGTTTTCAGGAACAACCATCTTGCTCTTTGACAATCAAAAGCAAAATATATTTCCTTTTAGGAAATCGGCTTTTCACACAAAATCCATGGACATTCTTTGTTTCTTTTCTATAGCATCATTTCTAAACCTAAACTAAATCAATACTAGAGACAAGATTCTTTTCTTTTTTAAAGAAAGATCATGGAACATATCAGAAACACTTTTTGTTATTCTCTCTCTGTGTCTCTCTTTGTGTGTGTGTGTAACTCTAAAAAAGAAAGCACATGGAAAACTTAGGGGGGTAATATTTCTATTAAATTTGGGGGTCAAGAATACTCCCAGTTGTGACTTTTTAAACATCTGTAATGTTTACGGTTTTTCCAGTAGAGAAACCCATAAAATGCAGAGGCTTTTCTGACATTCCGAAGGCTTAGAACTTAAAATACACTGTCTTTTCTTTGAACTTCTCACGTTTCTATTTCTTCTTTCAACTGTGAGCTGAGTTTTGCCACTTCATTATATTCCTAAAGAAATCACCCTCCTTTAAAAAAAAAAAAAAAAAAAAGTCCATTTATAAGTACAAAAGATAATAAATGGGGGAAAGGTAATTCTAAGTGTGGTGAGTTCGGAATGTGCCAAGTTATAAAGGGCTAGCATCAGCCAAGTTAAACAAGGCACTTTGGGGGCTCTCTTCCCTGGCTCCCACCATCCCTCTCTGGAGGTTCCCTGGTATGAATTTATGAACACCTGAGGGTCCAGATAGCTTGGCTGTGTCTTATGTTGTTTAACTTGGCCATTTAAATGACTAAGTGCTCCCCTCTCTCCCGTCAGCTTTATAACTTGGCTCTTACTGAGTATCTCACACCTTTATGCAGTAGACCACTTTTTCCTTCTAACTGTGCTTTTTGGAGTCAACTTTAAAAAAAAAACAAAGAAAAAAAAAAAACAAAGAAAAAAAAAACAAGGCTGTTATCAGGTAAAATTGTTGAGAAAATTCCATCAAACAAGTGCTAGAAGAAATAGAATAAAGAGCCAGCAAGAAAAATAGAAATAGGTCACAATTGACCAATTTTATACAACTGATTTGCTAGCTCTAAAAATAAGCTGACAGAGACTATTTTGAGTCAGGTAATCTTAACATTGTCTATTCCCAGGGTCGGAGAAAATATCTAAATACAAAGGACAGAATAGGAGGGAGGGGCTCATTTAACTGTCTGGCCACTTATTCTTTTAAATACTGCCTTTAATTCCCTTTGTCATTAGTCAGAAGGAGTCACTCCAAAGATGCAGTATAAACACAAAGTAAGGTCTTTGGGTTTATATATGGCAGATCCATTTGGAAGCTAGGCTTTGAGTGTCTGATAAGTAAGGACGTTCCATATTTTAAAATGTATTTCATGGGATTTGTAAATAGAAATTACTATCTGGGTTGTTAAACAGTTTTAATGCACTTTAAATGGATGAGGTGACTCCAGAAAGGCTTGCTTTTCCTTTAGCTAGAAAACAGGGAACCCACTGAAGTGGGCTAATTAGGCAATCACCCCAAAGTTCACTATTTAAAAGGCACTGTATAATTTTTAAGTAGGCATAATTGTCCACTCAAAGTCCCCAAATTATAAGAATTCCCTAAAATAAATGCATTTGATGAGAGAAATTTCCTGGGAACCCACATTTCAAGCATCTGGTTAGAAATAAGAATTCCAAAGGAACCGTTACTTTGTTTGAATGCTTTACCTGCCTAATGGAAACTACTCTCCTGGAACACAAGCCAGAAATGATGTCAAATCGACAGCCATATCAAAACTGTCTTTTAAATGCTATTTGTTAAAGAAATTATAAAGTTGGAAATTGAATATAAAACTTGGAGATTTTAGGATTTAGTGCTTTTTCATGGCCTCTAATATCTTTTTCAAGTTGGTTTTCACAAAATCTACATGTTTCTGCGGTCACTCATTTGATAGAGAATCCCTCTTTCTTAATGGTATAATTGTCAATCATCTCTTTATATGTGAGGTCACTCAAATCACCACTGCCCTATCTCCCCATCCCTGCTTACAGCAAAAGACAGCTCACTGCTTACTATTACAAATACCAGCTTATCTCTCATTTAAAAAAATCCCTCCTTGCTGGCTTTTCAAGGATTCAAGAGTGACCTTCTATATAACATAATGGACTCAGAACACCCTTAAACCACACTTTGAAAAATAAAGACATTCTTCCAGGAAGGCAGAGTGGAACCAGATCATGAAGAAAGGACCAGTTACTTAGCAAATCCAACGCGCCATTCTAGTTATTCCAGACACTACTTATATCACAATCCCTCAGTTAACAGGGTCCATGTAAATATAAATTTTTCAGCAAATGCACACCCTGAAGAAAAACAACCAATCTTCAGCGAGGGCTGTGCTATTTTTATTTCTGTCTTCAGCTTCTCGCCCCCAAAGTCTAGCCAGCCCACCTGAGGCCAGTGCCTCTTCTGGGGGGAGGGTGGCTCCAAACAGCTGATGGAGGATACTCACACACACACACACACACACACACACACACACACACACACACACACACACACACACACACACACAAACCTGAATCTCTGATTTTAAATGTAGATACTTTGTTAGCACTTGACAGTTGAAGCCCAGAAGCTCTGTTTTAGTGGAGATATTGGATCCGGTTTTTTGCATCATACCAATAAAACAAAAGAATAAAACCTCTTCTTCTTACTGGGCCTTTCATCCCTTATTAATGTAAAAACTACACAGGTCTCTGTCCTGTATTTTAATTGCAACTTAGCCAAGATTTCCCGGAAAATACAGCTTCACTACAATGGCCTCCATGGAAAACAAATCCTTTTTAGAAGCTGAGAGAAAGGCATGCATTCACCATCAACAAAACTTTCACTAGGAATTCATTCCGGAGGCAGGGCAGGTGAACCGAAACACTTAGAAGCTGTGGGTGAGCTAAATGAGCAAATGTGCAAACTTTAACAAACTTTTTAAAATAAAAGGCTTCCTAATTTCTGCTCAATTTCTCATTGGAACCCTTCAACCAGAGGCTGGTGCTGCGTACTGTTCTACCATTCATATTGCAAAGTTTTCCTTTCCCAGTGAGCAGGAATAGGTCAGCTGGGTATTTAGTTCTCCACCGTTACTTTTAAAAAATGGAGACTCTGGGCAAGTTTCCCTGGAGCAACAGTGGTCCATGTTACTCTGACACCCGCGCATGCCCCAGCGGTCAGTTTTCTGCAATCCAGACTTGGGAATTCTTCCGGCCCGGGATCTAGGTTTTTCTAGACAATGTATGTCCCGCAAATGCAAAACAGCCCCCTGTGTCAAGACACATGTCAGTGATTCACCTCGTTTTTAAAGTAAAACTTTTGCACTTCAGGAAAAAAGGAGGAGGAGGAAGAGGGAGAGGAGGAGAACCAGAAGGAGGAACAGGAGGAGGAGAAGAAAGAAGAAGCAAGAAGTAAGCGTTCCAGTGTAAGAGCCCCCCACCCACCGCTGTCCCTTCCCAGAAGAAAGGGCTTTGTGTGTGCGGTGAGGGCTCCCATAATCGAGTTCATAAATACCCATTGGCCAAGGGGCCTGGGTCTCGGGGCGCACGACTCTGTCCCCCACCATCCCCCTTTGCTGGCTGCAGAGTTGTAAAGGCTGGTGGCAGAAACCCTGGCCACCCTGAGCCACCACTAACGCCTGGCAGCAAAGGAGGAAGAGGATGCTGTGCTGCGGGGACCAGAGGGCGGGGCGCGGACCTCAGCCGGACCCTGCGGGCTCCAGCGGGCGCACAGCCGCCCTTTGTCCTTCGCCATAGGGGTCGCAGAGGCCTCAACCGCCTCCAGCTGTCGCCCCCTGGGCCCTGCCGCCATCTACTGCCCTGTCGGTCCGCACCTCCTCCGGTCCACTCGCGGTGCCGCTCTGGGCCTCAGAGCGCGGACCTCCCGGCTCCCCAATTTCCCCCGGAGGAGGTTGGAGAAGGTGGAGGAGGAGGAAAAGGAGGAGGTGGCCGCCACGTGACTCTGCTCGCCACATTCCAACACAGCCATCCAGATCAATAACTTTAGTGCCCACCGGCCCCCCAATTCCGCCACCGCAACCAACTAGTGCACCCCAATTCCCTCCACACACACCCGCAAACTTCCTCTGGCACGGGGACTACACCGAGCGGCACCCCTTCCCCGAAAACCGAAGGGGCAGCAGTGAGGAGCAGGGGCCAGGGCAGTCAACTTTGTGGGCATAGCTAGGAGGGGGGTACCGTGGGGCTCCAACCTGGGTC